>CAMTDV010001037.1:0-27799 GCA_947069175.1 Scalesia atractyloides | reverse complement strand
ATAAGTTGGCGAGTGAACCTTGTTAGATAAACATTTATTATTGATTTCTTGTAATTTTATCGAGGAAAAACTGTGCAATAGTCATATGTGAGCAAATGTAAATAATCAAACGATAGCAATAACAACCACAACTATAACATACAATAACATATGAACTTGCATGAATATATAACATGAATGAAACTGTATATGTTGGCAACGTCACGTTCACGCTCATAATGTAATGGGGAACGGACGGCCTATGATGAATGTCTGTGCGATCAAGGCTCAATCAAACGGAGCCGATCGTATGTTGGCAACGCCAGGTTCACGCTCATAATGTAATGGGGAACTGCTCAACGCTCATAATGTAATGGGGAGCGGCGGCCTATGAAATTGCATGTACTGAAAATAATAAATTAAATCTAAACAATAACCACACAACAGTTGAAACAAGCTGAATACACATTTGTTCATGATATGATGTATGCACAATGATTTAAATATAATAAATGGTAAGACACATGATACACCCCAAAAATGTGATTAAAACGGGGAATTTTGTAGAGATTCACTCACATTGGGTGCGTTCGGTTGGAGATGATGAGATGCGCACGAGTTGGAAGAATTGAACAACGAGAATTGACTAACCTAAATAATAACGGAAGATATAGTAAATGAGTGGATTTTATTAATAATTTTAACAGGATTTTTAGATATATTTTTGTGAGTTTAAGGCTATTTCCTATCTTTAAAAACATTATTTTTAAGTATTTTTAATTGATTTTTAAATTAAATTAAATAAATAAAAATATAAAAATATGTTGACTTTTGCGTTGACCGTTGACCGTTTGACTGTTTGACCGGTTCTATTGTGTACATGTATGCGCCGGGCAGGACTCGAACCCGAGACCTCCCGTTCGCGTGCACGCAGCTCTACCAACTGAGCTACGTGTCTAACCCGAAATAATTCTGGTTTTAATTATATTTATATACTAACTCAGTTTATTCAAAATTCTTTTATTTTCAAAAAATGTTTTAAATCATCGAACCGGTGCCGTCAACAAGTCTCGAACCCGGGACCTGTGATTTATCGTTACACACAGTCCACCGCTGGACTGTGTGTCTAACTTGGTTAATATACGGATTTTTATTATACTTAATATCTACCGTGAGTTAATCCGGTTCAGTTAGAAAAATAAAATATTTTTATTACAGAGCATACGTGTGTCAAGGATCGAACTCGCGGCGTGTGATATGTATGTGCACACAGTCCACCGCTGGACTGTGTGTCTAACCCGAGATAATATCCAGATTTTATTAAACTTATAATCAACCTATCTTCGTCTTCTTCGTTACAGAATTACAGCCTAAGATTACTCTATTGTTTCTTGTTTAATTCGATTGACAAACATTCAACAGACTAATATGAAATGGCAGAGACGATTTTGGAAGTAAACATACCGGATGAACGATTTATCTCAGAATTCCGGCAAGGCGTCGGCTCTTTTTTTTATGAACTTCGACTGAGCGAACAAATTAACAGTTTTGATTAGTTAATTATGGAATTGAAGTACTAAACAAGAATTATCAGAAGGTTTGAATGACTATACCGTTTTACAGCGGAAGATAGGAATTTTCAGAAGTTTTCCGGCGAGAGGGAATTATCTGATATCGACGTCTGAAATTGATTCCGATTGAAGGGTTTGAGTTAGCAATAGCTTAACAACTGATAGACAATGAAAGAATTGAGAGACTTACTGAATTGATGGAAAACACGGTTTTTCGGCGAAAGTCCGGCGAGTTCAAATAGCTTCTCCGGCGAACTGAAAGTATTGCGGAAATGAAATTGAAGGCTTGCAGAATGTGTTTGAGTCGCGAGAGGGGACAATGATTGAAGTAATTCAGGAATTGCAGACTTTTCAGTTATTAAAACCGATCCCACATGAAATCAAGTCCATTCAAAGCTAAATTGATTGGAGGTGTCGGTGTATCGGTTATACTCGGTAAACCGCAAACAATCAAACGTTTTTGGACGTTTGGTGACCGATTTCGGTTACAGTTAGCGTAACCAGATTGATTTATGATAGACCATATAATTTAATTGTTTCCTAGAATTTTCAGAAAACAACAAGTGGCGGAGTGGTTATATGTGTGTGTGATAAGTCTTTGAACTTAAACCCGGCTGACCCTGGTTCGAGTCCCGGCAGCCTAATTTTCTTTTTAATTATTTTATTTTTACTTTTTATCAATTATAACTTTTATATTCTAGTTTGTTTATTAATTATGCATCATTAAAAATTAAAATGGACATAAATACGCAACGAAACATTTATAACTTGATATTCGATTACAAACGGAGTGGGTTTGGAAAACCCGTTTTTGACAAATGTTACAGTATCCCCTACTTTTAGGAATTTCGTCCCGAAATTTAAGTAGTAGTAGTAGGAAAAAGATGCGGGTATTTTTCGCGCATTGAGTCTTCACGTTCCCAAGTAAACTCAGGTCCCCGTTTCGACTCCCAGCGTACCCTAACAATTGGAATGCGACTTCGTCGAAGACGTTTTTCTCCGAAGTCCATGATCTCTACTGGTCTTTCAATAAAATACATAGATTCATCAATCTGAATATCTTCCAGAGGAAGATGGAGGTTCTCATCAGCGAGGCATTCTTCAAGTTTGATACGTGGAATGTGGGATGAATCCTGTTGAGTTCTTCTGGTAGATCAAGCTTGTATGCTACAGTTCCTACTCTTTCGAGTATCTTGAAAGGTCCTACGTAGCGTGGTGCTAGCTTGCCTTTTTGACCAAAACGAACTACTCCCTTCCACGGTGATACTTTTAAAAGTACATGATCACCAATGTTAAACTCCAAAGGCTTCCGTCGTTTATCTGCATAACTCTTTTGACGACTTTGAGCCGCTAGAAGTTTGTTTCGAATTTGATGGATCTTGTCTGTGGTTTCTTGAATCAATTATGGACCAGTGATTTGAGCTTCCCCAATTTCGTGCCAACATACTGGAGATCGGCACTTACGACCATATAAAGCTTCAAAAGGTGCCATGCCGATGCTTGAATGATAGCTGTTGTTGTACGAAAATTCAACTAATGGTAGATGAGCGTCCCAATTTCCCTTGAAGTCTATGACACATGCTCGAAGCATATCTTCAAGAGTTTGAGTGGTGCGTTCAGATTGTCCATCAGTTTGAGGATGATAAGCGGTACTGAGATCTAATCGCGTACCCAAATTGGCTTGTACTGCTTGCCATGTTCGTGAAGTGAAACGACCATCACGATCTGAAATAATGCTTAACGGTACACCATGTCGGCTTACGATTTCGTTGATATAAATACGAGCTAGCTTTTCGTTCTTGAAATCTTCGCGGATAGGAATAAAGTGAGCTGATTTTGTATGTCGATCAATGATTACCCATATAGTGTCATACCCACCAGAAGTGCGAGGTAACCCGGTAATGAAGTCCATGGTTATGTTTTCCCACTTCCATACAGGTATTTCAGGTTGGACCAGAAGTCCTGAGGGTCTTTGGTGTTCAGCTTTCACCTTGGAACATGTAAGCCACTTGGAAACAAAAACAGCAATATCCTTTTTCATTCCAGGCCACCAATAGGTGTATCGAAGGTCTTGATACATCTTATCGGCTCCTGGTGCATAGAGTATCGTGTTTTGTGAGCCTCATTCATAAGAAATTCACGAAGATTGTTGTGGTCAGGAATCCATATGCGATCTAGATAGTACAGAATACCGTTAGATTTAGTTTCAATTTTAAGTTCAGCTCCACAGGACAGCTCCTTTCGTACATCATCCTCCGTTACTGAAACATGTTGGGCTTATCGAATTTGATCTTTAATGTCAGTTATGATTTGCGAACATAGAAGACGAATGGAGTTCGCATAACCCTTTCGACTGAGTGCATCAGCCACCACATTTGCTATGCCAGGGTGGTACCGAATTTCACAGTCGTAGTCATTTAGAAGTTCGACCCATCTTCGTTGCCTCATGTTTAACTCCTTTTGATTGAAGATATGTTGAAGACTCTTGTGGTCAGTGTATATTTCACACTTAGTACCGTAGAGATAATGTCTCCATATCTTAAGAGCAAACACAACGGCTCCAAGTTCTAGGTCATGGGTGGTGTAGTTCTTCTCATGAGTCTTGAGTTGTGTCGAAGCATAATCTATAACCTTTCCTATTTGCATTAGAACACAGCCTAGTCCTTGCCCTGACGCGTCGCAATAAACCATGAAGTCATCACAACCTTCAGGCAGAGTGAGGATTGGTGCATCACAGAGTTTTTGTTTAAGGGTTTGGAAGGCTTCTTCTTGTTTGGGTCCCTATATGAAGGGTTTTCCCTTATGAGTTAAAGCCGTGAGTGGTACAGCAATGCGAGAGAAGTTTGAAATGAAACGGCGATAATAACCAGCCAAACCAAGGAATGATCTTACTTCAGTTGGTGTACGTGGCGCTTGCCATTCTTGTACCGCTTTGATCTTTGAGGGGTCGACATGTATTCCCTTTCATTGACTACATGTCCAAGGAATTGTACCTCTTTTAACCAGAATTCGCATTTGGAGAATTTGGCGTAAAGCTTTTCATTCTCTAGAAGTGTAAGGATGAGTCGAAGATGTCGCTCATGATCAGACTTAGACTTTGAATAAATGAGGATGTCGTCGATGAAGACTATAACAAAACGATCGAGATAGGGTTTGCAGACTCTGTTCATTAGATCCATGAAGACAGCTGGAGCGTTGGTTAAACCAAATGGCATGACCATGAATTCATAATGACCATAACGAGTTCGGAAAGCGGTCTTTGGGACGTCTTCTTCATGTACTCTAAGTTGATGATAACCAGATCGAAGGTCGATTTTTGAAAAACAACTGGCGCCTTGAAGTTGGTCAAGAAGATCATCAATGCGAGGTAATGGATAGCGATTCTTGATTGTTAACTTGTTGATTTCTCTGTAGTCGATACACATGCGAAACGATCCATCTTTCTTCTTCACAAAAAGGACAGGTGCACCCCAAGTCGAGGAGCTAGGACGTATGAATCCTTTGTCAGTCAACTCTTGCAATTGACTGGCTAGCTCTTGCATTTCAGAGGGGGCTAACCTATAAGGAGACTTTGCAACTGGTGTAGCACCAGGTATAAGATCAATGCAGAATTCGACTTCTCTTACTAGAGGAAGTCCTGAAATGTCGTCAGGAAAAACTTGCGGGAAATCTTTTACTACTGGGATGTCTTCGAGTTTCTTCTCCATGGTTCTCTTTTTGACGACATGAGTTAAAAATGCGACATAATTCTTGCGAAGATATTTTTGAGCTTGAAGACAGGACATTAATCTGAGCCCTTTCGATGGGGTTTCTCCAAAGATTCGTAGAGTTTGACCGTTTGGAAGAGGAATGCATATAAACTTCTCGCGGCATACAACTTCAGCCTGATGTTGGCTGAGCCAATCCATACCAATTATAATATCAAAGCTTCCCAACTTCACAGGAATGAGGTCAACTGGAAAATCGTGGTCGTTTAAGGTGAGAGTACAGTTGCGTATAATAGAGTTTAATGAGACCGGTTTTCCGTCAGCAACTTCTACTGTTATGGATTCCATGAGCTTATCACGAATTTGGTTTAGGATGGGTTCAAACTCTAAAGACACAAAACTTTTATCCGCGCCAGTATCAAACAACATAGATACATAACTACCATTGATAAGGAACGTACCGTTAACCACATTGCTGTCAGCTCTAGCCTGATTAGCGTTGATGTTGAAAGCTCTTCCTCTTGCAGGTGGAGGAGCTTGGTTAGCTTGATTCACCGGATTGGCTTGGGCTTGAACATGAATAATGTTCACCAACCTTGGACAAGTGTTTCTAAAGTGGCTTGGATCTCCACAATTGTAGCAAGCCCGCATAGGTTGTACCATGGGATAGTTGGGTTGGTAGTATGATTTGGCTAAATGTTGGGTAGGTGGTAATAGTAGGGGTTGTTGGGCTTGACCCATTATTTGTTGGTGGGTTTGGGTTGAAGGCTGGTGGCGGTTTGTTCGCTGAGGTCTGCGACAGGTTTGAACAGTATGACCTGCGCGACCACAGCCGGTGCAATGTTGGCAGGGATGATCAGGAAAGTGGTGGTATTGGCAACAGTTGCATTTTGGTAATGGGCCAGAGTATGGTCTTTTGTATGGTGTAGGTGAAGGGGCAACTTGGGTAATGGGTGCAGCAGGGATAGGGAAATTGGTTTGTGTGACAGCGAAGTTTCTGGTATTACGTTTCCTCTTGTTAGCAAACGTAAAGGAGGAGGTGGAATGGTTTGAAGTTTGGCCCTCAACGGGGGCTTTTTTTCTCTTCTTTAAACTTACCGTTGCGAATTCGATTCTCGGTCAGTTCAGTAACTAGTTCCGTAGCAGCTTCAAGTGTTGCTGGCGAAGTGCTGAGAACTGAATCTTGAATTTTCGAGGGAAGACCTCGAATATAATGCTCGATTAAGCGGTAAACTGGGGTGAACAAGTTAGGGACCATTTGGTTCAACTCTAAGAACCTCTTGTTGTAGGAAGTATGATCTCCCTCCTTTTGCTTCAAAGAATGAAATTCGTCCTCCAACTTTTTAATCTCACTCCTAGGACAGAACCGCCTCATCATGATTTCCCTTAACTCCTCCCACGTTAAGGACATAACATCTTCGATTCCCCTCTTACCCTTTTTAGTATTCCACCAGGTAAGAGCTACCCCAAATAGTCTCCCGGTCGCGTATCGTACCTTGCGATCATCGGGACAATCGCAGTTGAGGAAGGTGTTTTCCATTTCCTCAAACCAGTGGAGGAGAGCAGTGACACCTTCGGTCCCTTCAAATTTAGGAGGATCGCAAGACTTGAAATGTTTATATGTGCACTTTTTGGTAGGAGGGTTGCCGATGTTCTGGTCTTCTTGCTGAGGAGGATTAGTGGGACTTGTGGCGAGAGCTTGTTGTACTTGAACCACAATGTCAGGAAGCACCGCGGCCATTTGTTTTGCGATTTGAGTGGCCAAGCGTTCGTGAGACCTTCCTGATCTTTTATCCCCTCGTTGTTGTCTAGCCGACATCTACAGGAACATACATAAGAAGATTTTGAGTTTATGGAGTCTTTTTAGGTGTCATGTGTCTTAAAGAAAATGAAAATAACATAAATATCAATAATGCCACTACATCCATAGGATGTCTTGGGTTTGCTCATGTTGGGCCTCAAATGTCACCCATACCTTCACCTGTATAGTCATGTGGGCCCCCATGTCTATTGGCTTGGTAGGATTCACATTAGTATTGGCGATTTAACACTCGCATCACCCGAATGAAAACCACGAAATATGTTTACGAGATGTATGGTCGGAATGTGTCCAGGTGTAGACACAATGATAACTCAAAGTGGGGTTAGCTCACACGACGTTTGGTATAGCATGCTTTGGCCTAATAGGTACTTCGTACTCTCATCGTTAGTCCCCAGGTAGGCAAACTGGTCCTTTATTTTGGATTTATACGAATGCCAGCCTAGACAGGACGTTCCGACTACCGGTACTTGTACCCTTCCAGTTACTACATGCCCGTCATGAGAACTCACTTTGATGTGATTTGAATATACAAAAATCATTGTAAAAACAACCATGAAAATGATGTGATGTGTGCTTTCATTGATATGATATGTTATGAGAATATGATTCATGATAGGCATTATATACTAATATGTACTTATGAACATGCTTGCATAACATTGAATGTAACATTAAACATAAAACATATAAAAATCATGAATTTTGCATGTAACACACAAAAATCTTAAAAATTTCTAATCAACTATAGTATAGGCTCTAAGGGTCTAATAACCTATCCTATATCCCTAAAGTCATGTCTCTGATACCAATCTGTCACACCCCGACCCGCAACGGAATAAGAGTCGGGGCATAATTGGGTTATCACCAAAGCTCATGATATTTACTAATATGTTTCATATTTATTAAAGTCAAAATTACATTCTCAATAATCCGAACATGTCCATACAAGACAAAGAAAATTAACCAACTAAACAATCCAAGCTCTAAACCAGTTTATTATTCTAAGCCAATCCTATGTGTTTCTTGCTGCAGCTGGTTCACCTGTATCATGTGTAAAAATGGGGGCTTTTGGGTCAACATAAGTTGGCGAGTGAACCTTGTTAGATAAACATTTATTATTGATTTCTTGTAATTTTATCGAGGAAAAACTGTGCAATAGTCATATGTGAGCAAATGTAAATAATCAAACAATAGCAATAACAACCACAACTATAACATACAATAACATATGAACTTGCATGAATATATAACATGAATGAAATTGTATATGTTGGCAACGTCACGTTCACGCTCATAATGTAATGGGGAACGGACGGCCTATGATGAATGTCTGTGCGATCAAGGCTCAATCAAACGGAGCCGATCGTATGTTGGCAACGCCAGGTTCACGCTCATAATGTAATGGGGAACTGCTCAACGCTCATAATGTAATGGGGAGCGGCGGCCTATGAAATTGCATGTACTGAAAATAATAAATTAAATCTAAACAATAACCACACAACAGTTGAAACAAGCTGAATACACATTTGTTCATGATATGATGTATGCACAATGATTTAAATATAGTAAATGGTAAGACACATGATACACCCCAAAAACGTGATTAAAACGGGGAATTTTGTAGAGATTCACTTACATTGGGTGCGTTCGGTTGGAGATGATGAGATGCGCACGAGTTGGAAGAATTGAACAACGAGGATTGACTAACCTAAATAATAACGGAAGATATAGTAAATGAGTGGATTTTATTAATAATTTTAATAGGATTTTTAGATATATTTTTGTGAGTTTAAGGTTATTTCCTATCTTTAAAAACATTATTTTTAAGTATTTTTAATTGATTTTTAAATTAAATTAAATAAATAAAAATATAAAAATATGTTGACTTTTGCGTTGACCGTTGACCGGTTGACTGTTTGACCGGTTCTATTGTGTACATGTATGCGCCGGGCAGGACTCGAACCCGAGACCTCCCGTTCGCGTGCACGCAGCTCTACCAACTGAGCTACGTGTCTAACCCGAAATAATTCTGGTTTTAATTATATTTATATACTAACTCAGTTTATTCAAAATTCTTTTATTTTCAAAAAATGTTTTAAATCATCGAACCGGTGCCGTCAACAGGTCTCGAACCCGGGACCTGTGATTTATCGTTACACACAGTCCACCGCTGGACTGTGTGTCTAACTTGGTTAATATACGGATTTTTATTATACTTAATATCTACCGTGAGTTAATCCGGTTCAGTTAGAAAAATAAAACATTTTTATTACAGAGCATACGTGTGTCAAGGATCGAACTCGCGGCGTGTGATATGTATGTGCACACAGTCCACCGCTGGACTGTGTGTCTAACCCGAGATAATATCCAGATTTTATTAAACTTATAATCAACCTATCTTCGTCTTCTTCGTTACAGAATTACAGCCTACGATTACTCTATTGTTTCTTGTTTAATTCGATTGACAAACATTCAACAGACTAATATGAAATGGCAGAGACGATTTTGGAAGTAAACATACCGGATGAACGATTTATCTCAGAATTCCGGCAAGGCGTCGGCTCTGTTTTATTATGAACTTCGACTGAGCGAACAAATTAACAGTTTTGATTAGTTAACTGTGGAATTGAAGTACTAAACAAGAATTATCAGAAGGTTTGAATGACTATACCGTTTTACAGCAGAAGATAGGAATTGTCAGAAGTTTTCCGGCGAGAGGGAATTATCTGATATCGACGTCTGAAATTGATTCCGATTGAAGGGTTTGAGTTCGCAATAGCTTAACAACTGATAGACAATGAAAGAATTGAGAGACTTACTGAATTGATGGAAAACACGGTTTTCCGGCGAAAGTCCGGCGAGTTCAAATAGCTTCTCCGGCGAACTGAAAGTACTGCGGAAATGAAATTGAAGGCTTGCAGAATGTGTTTGAGTCGCGAGAGGGGACAATGATTGAAGTAATTCAGGAATTGCAGACTTTTCAGTTATTAAAACCGATCCCACATGAAATCAAGTCCATTCAAAGCTAAATTGATTGGAGGTGTCGGTATATCGGTTATACTCGGTAAACCGCGAACAATCAAACGTTTTTGGACGTTTGGTGACCGATTTCAGTTACAGTTAGCGTAACCAGATTGATTTATGATAGACCATATAATTTAATTGTTTCCTAGAATTTACAGAAAACAACAAGTGGCGGAGTGGTTATATGTGTGTGTGATAAGTCTTTGAACTTAAACCCGGCTGACCCGGGTTCGAGTCCCGGCAGCCTAATTTTCTTTTTAATTATTTTATTTTTACTTTTTATCAATTATAACTTTTATATTCTAGTTTGTTTATTAATTATGCATCATTAAAAATTAAAATGGACATAAATACGCAACGAAACATTTATAACTTGATATTCGGTTACAAACGGAGCGGGTTTGGAAAACCCGTTTTTGGCAAATGTTACAAAACAGCCGTCTCGATCAGAAATGATACTTAAAGGTACACCACGATGGCTTACAATCTCATTGATATAGATGCGAGCTAACTTCTCGTTCTTGAAGTCTTCGCGGATTGGAATGAAATGAGCTGATTTAGTGAGACGATCAATGATAACCCAAATGGTGTCATACCCACTGGAGGTGCGAGGTAACCCGGTAATGAAATCCATGGTTATATTTTCCCACTTTCATACAGGTATTTCGGGTTGGACAAGAAGTCCTGAAGGTCTTTGATGTTCAGCTTTCACTTTGGAACATGTAAGGCAATTGGAAACAAAAATAACGATATCTTTCTTCATGCCCGGCCACCAGTAGAAGTATCGTAGATCTTGGTACCTCTTATCGGCTCCTGGATGTATAGAGTATCGTGTTTTGTGAGCCTCGTTCATGAGAAAAACACGAAGATCATCACGATCAGGTACCCACATACGATTCAAGTAATAGAGAATACCATCCGACTTGGATTCTAGTTTGGTTTCAGCTCCACAAGACAATTCATCTCGTACATCATTTTTCGTGATAGAAATATGTTGAGCTGCTCTAATTCGGTTTTGAAGATTGGTCGCACTTTGGGAACACAAGAGACGGATGGAGTTTGCATACTCCTTTCGACAGAGGGCGTCAGCCACAACATTAGCCTTACCGGGATGATATCGAATCTCACAATCATAGTCATTTAGGAGTTCGACCCATCGACGCTTCCTCATGTTCAACTCTTTTTGATTGAAGATATGTTGGAGACTCTTGTGGTCAGTGTAGATTTCACACTTGGTACCATAGAGATAATGCCTCCATATCTTAAGGGCGAACACGAATGCTCCAAGTTCTTGGTCGTGAGTGGTATAATTATTTTCATGCACTTTGAGTTGCCTTGAGGCATAGGCTATCACCTTTCCTCTTTACATTAGGACACAACCTAGGCCTTGTCCTGACGCGTCACAATAAACCACAAAGTCTTCGCAGCCATCAGGAAGTGTAAGGATAGGTGCATCACAAAGTTTTTGCTTCAAAATTTGAAAAGCCTCTTCTTGCTTGGGCCCCCAAATAAAGGGCTTGCCTTTGTGAGTCAAGGCTGTGAGTGGAACGGCGATACGAGAAAAAATTGCAATGAAACAACGATAATAACCAGCTAGACCAAGAAATGATCTAACTTCGGTAGGAGTACGGGGCGCTTGCCATCCTTGCACCGCTTTGATCTTCGCAGGGTCGACATGAATCCCTTTGTCATTTACGACATGTCCAAGGAATTGCACCTCTTTTAACCAAAACTCACATTTCGAGAACTTAGCATAAAGCTTTTCAGTCCTCAAAAGTGTTAAAATAAGTCGAAGATGTCGCTCATGATCGTTTTTGGTCTTGGAGTAGATAAGAATATCATCAATGAAAACTATGACAAAACGATCGAGATAGGGTTTGCACACCCAATTCATCAAATCCATGAATACAACAGGTTCATTGGTCAACCCAAACGGCATAACCATGAATTCATAGTGACCATAACGAGTTCGAAAAGCAGTGTTAGGAATATCCTCTTCACGCACTCTAAGTTGATGATAACCAGAACGAAGGTCGATCTTTGAAAAACAGGTGGCTCCTTGAAGTTGATCTAGAAGATCGTCAATACGAGGTAATGGATAGCGATTCTTGATGGTCAGCTTGTTGAGCTCTCTATAATCGATACACGTACGAAAAGTTCCATCTTTCTTCTATACAAAAAGGACAGGCGCACTCCAAGGTGATGAGCTAGGGCGTATAAACCCCTTGTCAGTCAACTCTTGCAGTTGACTAGCTAATTCTTGCATCTCAGATGGGGCTAACCTATAGGGAGATTTTGCGACTGGTGTAGCACTAGGTACAAGATCGATACGAAATTCGACTTCTCGCACAGGAGGAAGTCCTGAAACGTCATCGAGAAAAACTTTGGGAAATTCTTTAACGATTGGAATATTTTCGAGCTTACTTTCCTTGCCCTCCTTCTTAACGATATGGGCTAGAAATGCGATATAGTTTTTGCGAAGGTATCTACGATCTTGGAGGCATGACATCAATTTGAGCCCTTTAGAAGGAGTTTCACTGAAAATACGCAAAGTTTGACCGTCAACGAGGGTAATTCAAATAAACTTCTCGTAGCAAACCACTTCAGCGTGATGATGACTAAGCCAGTCCATACTGATGATGATGTCGAAACTACCCAATTTCATTAGAATAAGATCAATTGAAAAATCGTGATCATTAAGGGTAAGAGTACAATTACGAATAATCGAATCTAACGTAATAGGTTCACCATCAGCAACTTCCACCGTGAATGATTCAGCGAGACTAACGCGAGGTAAATCAAGAATGGACTCGAACTCTAAAGACACGAAACTCTTATCCGCACCAGTATCAAACAGTATAGATGCATAACTACCGTTAATAAGAAACGTCCCATATACCACATTATTATCCTGCCCTAGCTTGGTTGGCGTTGATGTTGAAAGCTCTTCCTCTAGCTGGTGTATTAGCTTGATTGGCTTGATTCACCGGATTGGCTTGAGCTTGGGCATTTATGATGTTCACCAAGCATGCGCAGGTGTTTCGAAAATGGGTTGGATCGCCACAGTTGAAACATGCTCTGACAGGTTGCATCATTGGGTAATTGGGTTGGTAGTAGGGTTGGGCCATGGGTTGAGCAGGTGGTAAAAGTAAAGGTTGTTGGTGTTGGGTTTGGCCCACAACTTGATTATTGGTTTGGGCTTGAGGTTATTTGCGGTTTGGCTTTTGGAGGATGCGGCAAGTTTGAATTGCGTGAGCTGCACGTCCACAACTTGTGTAGTATTGGCATGGATTCTCAGGGGGGTGATGATATTCACATCGGTTGTATTTTGGTTGAGGACGGTGTATGGCTTCTTGAATGGGGCAGCAGGAGGAGCGACTTGAGTGATAGGAGCAGCAGCGATAGGAGGATTGGTTTGAGTGACAGCGAAATTCTTCCCATTGCGCTTCCTTTTACCAGCAAACTTGGAAGACGAACCTGCTTGAGTTGGGGTTGGGGTTTCAGCAGGTGTCTTATCCTTTTTCTTCTCATCTTTGAAATCGCCATTTTGGATGCGATTTTCCATGAGCTCAGTAGCAAGCTTCGTAGCAGCTTCAAGTGTTGCAGGTGTGGTACTTAACACAGAATCTTGAATTTTTTAGGGAAGACCTCGAATATAATGCTCGATTAGACGATACAGCGGAGTGAACAGATTGGGAACCATTTGATTCAACTCGAGAAAGCTCTTGTTGTAGGTGGTGTGGTCTCCCTCTTTTTGCTTTAATGAGTAAAACTCATCTTCCAATTTCTTGATTTCACTTCTTGGACAGAAGCGTCTCGTCATGATTTCCCTCAACTCATCCCAAGTCAAGGCCATAGCAGCTTCAGCACCTCGCTTACCCTTTTCTGTGTTCCACTAGGTAAGTGCCACCCCAAACAAACGACCAGTAGCATAACGCACTTTGCGATCATTAGGACAATCGCAATTTAGAAAAGTGCTTTCCATTTCCTCAAACCAACGGAGGAGAGCGGTGACACCTTCAGTCCCTTCGTACTTCGGGGGATCGCAGGACATGAAATGCTTGTAGGTGCATTTAGGGGTGTTGGGAGGAGGGTTGACGATCTTTTGGTCTTCTTGATTGGTGGGGTTGATAGGATTGGCGGCAAGAGCTTGTTATTTTAGTTATTTAAATAAAAATTATGCATGAACCATAAGTGAACATATGTATATAAGTGACAATCATAAACCACATAATATCCACAATGAACATATTAACATGATGAATGATGAACTTGAGATCAAGGCTCAATCAAACGGAGCCGATCTAATGAGGCACCTGCTGCTCAACTCGTATCCCACGAGAAACAGATGGGTCTTAAATGAATGATTTCACTAAAATGATGAACTTGAGATCAAGGCTGGGTTTTTCAATTTGGAGTAAAGTTCTGGGTTTAAGCCGGATAATGAAGAAGATGAACTTTAGGAAATGGTTAAGTATATTTAAAATTCTAATAATCGGGTTAGACACCGAGCCCAGTTGGATGGCTGGGTGCATAATGGCGTGAGGTCGCGGGTTAGATTCATGCTTTACTCACCGGTTCGTTAATTTAAACCCTTTCTAAATAAAGTAAATTATGGTTTAACCTAACAAGTATATAAGAGTAATTAAAATAGGATTCCTTTCGGGTTAGACACGTAGCTCAGTTGGAAGAGCTGCGTGCACACGTACGAGAGGTCTCAAGTTCAAATCCTGCCCACGCTGCCTATACTCCCATGCGAACCGGTCGGATTCTGCCAAGCCTGACAAGGCCCAAAAATTTTTATTTTATTTTTTTATTATTATTATTTAATTATTTACTTCTCTTATTCTAATATTCTTAATAATAATAAGATTAAAATTCCATTAAATATTATAAAAATAATCTAAACATCAAATAAAAAGCATTAAATTGAAATGTTAACTTTTATTTATTTATCGAATTGTTACGTTATTATTTAGGTTAGTTTACTTCGTCGGTTAAATCTTAAATTCGTGCGCACTCTTCATCAATCAAAGAAACGCACCCACTGTGAGTGAATCCTTACAAATTCCCCTTTTTATTCATGTTTTGGGGTGTATCATGTGTCGTACATTTCTTTTTCTTTTATTTTAACACTTGTGCTAATACCATTATGTGATCTAATGTGTAAAATTGTTTGTGTTGTTACATTTTATCATTTCAGTGCAATCATTCATTTAAGGCCCACCAGTTCCTCGTGGGATACGAGTTGAGCATCAGTGCCTCATTAGATCGACTTCATTTGATTGAGCTTGATCTCAAGTTCATCATTCATCATGTTAATATGTTCATTGTGGATATTATGTGGTTTATGATTGTCACTTATATACATATGTTCACTTATGGTTCATGCACAATTTTTATTTAAATAACTAAAATAACAATTGTCTAATTGTTTTACTAGATTCACTCGCCAACTTTTGTTACGCATGATATAGGTTCTCAGTCTGAAGAGAGGAACACATAGGAAGGGCCTTTGAAGATTAATAAAATATATTTTTGTTTTGAACAATGTTTTCTTGAGCTTGTATGTTTCCTTGTGTTGGGAATATTTGAAGTTTAATTTCAATTTAATAAATATGAAACCTATTAGTAAATGTCATGAGCTTTGGTGGTAACCCAATTATGTCCCGACTTTTATTTCCGTTGCGGATCGGGATGTGACATTACCCATCTTGTGTCACATTTGTTACTCGTCATGTTATTAAGTATCATCGATGAGAAATAAAACTTAAGGTTCAAGCACAAAGCGACTATAGCGCTGATCAAGTAGTCCAGTGCTATATCATACCTTCTTTTCTTGTGTCCCACGCAATGCATAACATGTATAAGAAACTTGTGTGTTCTGGACACCCAACTTTTAGCCTACACTACAAGAAAATTGGGTTCTTACCTACACATAATTTACTCACACATGTAAATGTGTAGGTAAACCTACACATGTTTATATATGTGTTGGTAATGGTTAATAATAATATTTTTTTTATAATAACTAACACTTAATATGTGTTGGTAATACCTTTACCTATACTTGTTGACGGTGGAAAAATTTCCCATCAAATATGACAATCAACTAAATGTTAATTTACCTACACATGTGATAAATTTTAATAATGCATAGGTAAATTATCTAGACATATGATAAAAAAATTAGCATATGTGTGGGTAAATAGTTATATTTACCAACGTATAATATTTATAAATAAAATATGTAGATAAATTAAGTAAACAATTATTTATTTTATTTTTTCGAAAATGACATGGCAAAATAAATAGATACACATATATAGAAATGTAGAATATGTGTAGATATTAGATATTTTTAAATTAAGTAAACAAATCTTTATTTCATTTATTGAAACTGAGATGACAAAATATATACCTACATATACTAAACTGTATATAATGTGTAGATATTTGATGTAATTAAAATTTGTAAATGAATCTTCATTTAATTTTTGAAAATGACACAAATTAAAGTGTAGAATATGTGTAGATATTCATACATATAAATTAAAAGCTTGGTCTAGACATGTTTAGGTCAGATTAAATCAGTAAATTCATTTACTTAAACGGGTTGGGTTCGTGTTAACCAGACATGGTGACTGGTTAACACATTTAATCCATTATTATTTTATTAAATTTTTTCAAATGTGTTTTAGTCATAAATTATAGTTGTTAGGTGTTTTATCCATAATTATAACATAAAAAAGAAATTGGCACAAGATAATATAATTAAATGTAATTTTATATACATTTGTACTTTTTGTATGCTTTGAATTTTAAAATATATATAGAAAAAAATAAAAGATTCAGTATATATGAAAAAAGGTAAAACCTTCGGTTAAAACAGGTCGTGTTCGGATAAACCCGCTAATATGTTTGGTGTTCGGGTTCATATGTTTAACATGTTTTTCGGGTTTGGATTTAATTTTTTTGGATTCGGATCGGGTTAGACCCACCGATGTATTATGTTTAACATGGTTGTAATTTATAAAGGACACCGAGTTTCCGGATCGATCAATGATGGCAACATCTAGCTTGGCGCCGCTATTAATGGGTAATTCTTGTAGTGAATAATGTTAGTCACAAAACAAAATTGGTTGGAAAATAAAGTTGCGACAACTGCAACACCCCACACTTGTGCAAATGATGAAGTTTTTTTACAGTAATGTATCAATACATGTATGTACATTCATTCAGAAAGAAATAGGTACATATACAAGGCTATTGTCTCGGAGATACAAACGTAGTCCTTCAAAGAAGAAAAGAAAAGGCTAAAAAATCTTATCACGACCAAATATATATCTTCTTACAAGGACAAAGAGATGTAGATTATTCTTCTTTATTCTTCTTTTCTTAAGCTTACCAGAGTCCGGATTTTTTTTCCCAACCTTATAATTATTGGGAAGCCGATTTAATGTAGATTTTATTGAATCGTTGCTATAAAAAAATTAATATGTCTAAAAATAGCCACGAAGGTCATACGTGAAATTGTATTTTGCAATACGATGACATAACATCAATTACACTGGCTAGAATCTAAATGTCTGAAAATTACAAGTTAAAAATAGGCACATACATTTTCATATATGAACAAAAATTTGACAGACTCTGCGACTCAAGATCTATAACAATTCTCATTTTCAGTTACGTTTTACAGACATGAGGGCATCTAAATAAAGATTGCTAATGATCCAACGTACAACAAGTCAACAAGCATGTATTATACAAGCGGTTAATATATAGATATAACCTAACTTTATTTGTTTCTATTACAGATAACAATTTTATGTTACACAATTGTTGAACCACGCAATATAATCCCTTTTATGTTTCTTGAAATAAGGATTAATTCAATTTGATCTCTTTACATTGTCTCCATGCTATCATTTTCAAAAGACACTAGCTCGGTGAGTCGTTGCAAAAGCAACTCAAAGTCATCTTGGCTCTTGATAAGACTAAGTCGTGTATAGCGATCTTTGGCACCAAAGGTACTCCCACTTTGGCCTATGATTCTTCCTGCTTCTAGCACCACACGACAATCTTCATCTTCGTCTCTTTCACATCTTACCCATGCATATGCTGCAGTTATTAATTATTAAACCATAAGTGTTATTGCAGTTTAAAAATGATTAGTTAATGTTTTAAATGTAACATGACCTATTAATGTATAATTACTTAGCTATAACAAACTTTGTTACATCTACAACTAAATTGATCATTTTTATCCCAAATATTAAGCGATTAGAGTTATTTCATAATACCAAAATACAAGAAATTCTTTATATGACAACCTGACTTTTATGATTAATTGATAATTGAATGCTAACTACCCCTCACCCCTTGGAATGATAGTTTGGCTAAAAAGTCATATGTTACATGAAATAAATTAAATCACTAAAATAACGCAACCAGTCTTATTATAACTGCAAATTGACATAAAAATTTACCAAAAAGTTCATTGATAGTCATTGCCAATTATTTTTACAGTAAAATTCAGCAATATTCAAGGCTTACGTGACGTCTTATGAGGCCAACCTTGTGCCCAAAATAGATTTAAAACAAACAAACACAATAAAAAAACGAAATAACTTATAATAGTTAAAATAAATAATAACTGAAAAAAAACATCGTGCGTCAGTTTAAAAGAATAAATATACATTAAAAACCTACGCCATATTTAGCAAAGAAAAAAAAAGGAAATATCAAAACTATTGTATAAACTATTTTTACTCATCCTTGTAAAGGACTTAGCAAAGAAATAAAAAGGAAAGATCAAAACTATTAAACTATTGTATAAAGTATTTTTACTCATCCTTGTTGTAAAGGACAATTTCATTAACATCCCATTTCAATATATCACTTATTTTTCTAATTCTTTTTAAATGACTAAATTTGCATAATATGATGATTGAATATATAACCTTCTACTATCCTACACCTTATCTAACTTATCAATACCATTTAATTAAATAAATCTATCACTTATTTAGAGCATTCACATTGATTATTTATCTATATTCAACTAATTAAATTAAAAAAACACTATTTTCTTAACTACATAATATTTTTTTTATATTCTTATTATTACCTTTTATCTCTTCTTCACTCATAACCACCTTTAAGAATATTATTACACTAAAAAGCACTACTTTTTATCTCATTTTATCAATTAAACATTTTTTTTATATCTTTATTACTGCTTTTTCTCTGTTCTCTACTTACAACCACCTTTAAAACAACTAAAAATTATAATGGGTGAATAGTGATTAGCACTGCAGCACAATCGCTGTCTTCTTCTCTTTCACATTTTACCCATACATAGGCTGCAGTAATTATTTATCAAAACCATTAGTTCATAACAAACATTTCAAGAATCATGATATAACACATGCTAGTAAATAGATTTTTTGAGATTGCAGTTTAAAAATAAATAGTTAAGGAGTTAAATGTAACATGACCAATAAATAATTACATAGCGAAATTACATCTACTACAAAATTACTTATTTATTAGAAATATTAAGTGATTAGAACTATTGACTATACTAATCTAGAATATACCAAAATACTAGAATTATACCAAAATACTAAATACTAGAATATACCAAAATACTAGAATTATACCAAAATACTAGAATATACCTAAATACTAGAATATACCTAAATACTAGAATTATGTTAGTTTTACTTTTAATATTTCCAATTTTGGCTAAAAATATCAAGGGTGTTACGCTAATGTTGCATAGGCTGTTTTTTTTAGCTTTATTATAAATTTTCAATTTCTTTTAAAGTCAAAAAAGTTTTACTTTTTATTTTAGAACAACCAGATTTTCCCATAGAATTACCTGGAGATGGTTGCCTAGTTTGAAGAAAGAAATTACAATGCAAAGGATGTCTTTGCTGGATTGAAAATCTTGTTGACTTTGAGAAGACAGAAGTCAATCTGTACCAACGGTCGCTCATTTGGTTGTAAGCGAATTCGAAAAACGGTTTTCCATCTTCTTTAATTGCGACTTTTAGAACCTTTAAAACTCTTAATTGAGTGTCCTTTGAAATCCCGGCATTAGCCAAGTAGATATAGTTTAAAACCTTCTCATATACGTCTTTATCTTTTATAATCGCCCACCTATACATGCATAATCAGCCAAGTTCAATACCGGACAAATGATAATTAAAAAACTACAAGGCGCAAACAGTTTTATACATACCCAAAGCGTGTACCGGCATGACCTGTGAGCTTAGAAAGACTAAAAATCATGAGATCATGATCTGAAGGGCCCGGGATAGGTGTAAACTGTGGCCAAAAATAGGCATGATCGTGTATTGTCTTCCCTCCTATAACCGATTTCTTCAACTCCCCACCTGGATTGGTTGGTGAGGTTACAAATTCAATAACATCCGTGTTATTTGTTGAATTATTTGGTTGCCATGAGTTTGTGTCTCCTCTGTACACAAAGTTCTTAGAGTTAAAGAACCTTGTTTGATCCTTGTACAACTGTATATCACGAAAACACAAAAGCTAATTAAGATTTCATAAAGAGATTACATGAACTGGAATAAGTAATTATATACATATAGATATTAAAACTTGTTACGTGATAGAACGGCGTGGAAGCTAGGACGTTGGATGGTGAAGAAGAGTTTTCAGAGGAAAGAGCATAAACAGCTGCACTTAGAAGCTGGGATGACCCGACACCAAAGACAATGTATCGGTCTTGAGTGATCGCATTCCCCGCAACTGAATGCAGCTTACGAATGTACTTGTCGAGCTCTGTTGACATCATAGGGTCATCAGCGTATTCGTAACTCATACGATGCCACCCGGATATGACGACTGCAGTATCCGCTGCATTTTGCATCCAGAATGGCTCAAGGTATATAGGATTCCCACTGCAACATGCATAAATGTTAGAGGTTTAAGAATAAATATTAATGTCATATGCATGTTGTGTTGGAAAATTTATGTCACTACAATGGACATAAATATGTATATTTATTTATACGTTACATAAGTAATGATCTTTTGGTTTGTTGAAAGGAAGTTGCCGAAAATTCTCCAATTTCACATCTGCAATGGAAAACTATATACCTATTAGCATCAGCAGCACATCCAGGAGATAATTCTGAGCAATCAGTGCCACTGTAACAACCATAGCATTCACAAACAGGTTGACCGTCAGACGTCGAACCGTCAAGGAATGCTCTACCGTGGCCGGAGCATGAGATTGCTGCAACCGCCTCCGCCTCTGCGGCTGCTTTTTCGCTCCATGTCAAAGAAGACCGGCAACTAATCTCCTGATTGTTCTCTCCCCACCGACCATCACCTACATATAGATATGTACTAAATAATATATTGATTGCTATAGATATCAAGAAACAAATTCCAGAACAATATGTCTTCATTTTGTTCATGGTACACCTTGAATTTTTCAGGCTGTATGAAAAGGGAAACGTTGTCAGTACATATTAATAGCGGGACAAGGTAGGATGACCTGGTCTTGGTCATGTGTGAATTGCATATGTAACAAGAATATTAAAAGACTGAATACCGGATGACCAACAATTTGCATAGCAATTTGCATTTTTGTAAGAGGATATTGCTTATGAAATCTGAAGAGAAAGGAGACGGTTGTCGTGATTAAAAAATAAGTATGAAAAAGACATGAAAGTTAAATTTTGCTTGAACCGCCTCTTATGGCTAATGTAAAATTTTGTTGCTATTGTGTCTAAAGTCGTCGCAATCGCAAAGTATTAAAAAGGCAATTTGAAATTAAAACATTTATGTTGTTCTGTTTCAAGTTGTGGCAAAATGGTTGCAAATAAAGGAAAAAAAGAAATTAAAATGTTGGTCGCTAAAACGGTCGCAAGTAATTTAAATTATTAAATTTAATGGAAATCTTTTAAACTAGCAAATCAACTTTTAAGCTATTTTACCAATCACTAATTTTAGATATTGATGGTGATTGTAGTTATTAATGGACATTCATGGTAATGTTAATCAGTGAACAGTATTTGATTTGGACTTCGAGTATATTATAACTCTTATTAATTCCACCTACGTGTCACACTACTTACTTTTCCCTCATTTCATTCCATCTTATCTCAAAGAAATGTTTTAATCTCGTTAACTCCACATGGCTCTATTTTTAGTGGTTTTTGTTTTAAAAAGAAAAAAATAATTCAATTGTTCTTAACATCTTGTTAACATGTTAACAAGTAACTCCTTTAACGCCCCTTTGCATAAGGAGGGAGTGGTGTGTAATGCATGTTATATTACTACGTCATGTCACCTTTGGCAGAAAAATTTTAGGGTACCCTTCAAGTCCTTAGGGACATTGATAATCATTTATGGTTTTTGATAATCAATTAGAGTTGTTAATGAAAAATCATAGTCAAATTATGATCAATTTTAAAAATGATGATCAATTAGGATCTTCATGCTGAATTATGATTTGTTATATAGGCAATGATGGTCAAATAAGGTTATTTTCTTTTATTTTTTTCGAATGTCGGATGTTACTTCTATCTTATTTACATAAATTATTCTAAACTACTCCATTGCTCGAGTTTGGACCTTGTACCTCTCTTCTATGTGACACGTGCCTCTACGAAGATGGCAAGCCCCATAAGCAAAATATAAAGAAAATCTGTGTGGGGGTAAAATAGGGTTATTAGATAAGAACACACCCAAAATGTACGTTTTGGAAGTATCTTCCTAAAGGATGCCCGTTTGAATTTTCAATCCAACCAAATGTCCCCTCAAAAATTGTGTGGCACCACCCTTAATATTGGATCAATCGCCAGTGTTTAGGTCCAATGAAACTTCATCACTTGTCCGACAACTGCCCATATTTCCAAAACACCATCGCCTTTGACGGTGTTTCTTCTGAACTTTCATGGGCTGTGGACACAGTCTTGCACCAATGTCGTGGGCGTCAACGCATGTGCTTTTTATTAAATTCACTCAATATTTAAATTATTGACGGTGACTAAACAAGGTCCTCCAATGGGTGTTCAAACATTGTCGTCTCTACCGATAGTTTCAAAGCAAGGTCGAACGGTGCCTGTATTTATTTACTTGACTAAACAATAAACGAGTGTCACCCTTATTTATAATGATAGTGGTGACAACAGACTAAGGGAATGTGGTAGTTAACTATGAGCGACCAACCATTATAGATATTAGTGGTCGATTATGGTTATTAATGGTCGTTCATGGTTAATGATAATTAATTAGTGAATGGTGTTAGGTTAGGGACACTATTAATCATTTAGAGTTTCTCCTTGTCAATTAGGGTTATTAGTGGTCAATCTTAGTCAAATTATGGTTAATTTTGAAAATGATGGTCAATCACGGTCTTCAGGTCAATGATAATTGGTTATAGTCAATGATGGTTATCCTAAAGATACAGTGACTTCTAATAATCTATTTGTCAATATCTAAGTGATGTAAGAGTGATTTATGAAGAAACTATTGATTGCAAGTAAGCACAAATTATGGATTAGAGAACTAACCATTTAGACTTTGACTCATCTTGATTGGAGTGACTATTGGTTTTAATTGGTTATAAAGACCATTTTACTAATTTGTTCAAATAGCATGTGAAGTGCTAAAATGGATTAAAGCCTACTAGGGTTAATCTCACAAAACTATAGAATCGGTGTTATAGACGTACACAACAAGACCTAATCTTGTTAAGCAAGTTTTAGTTATCATCTTTTATGACTTAGAGTTTCAATTATTATTTAGAAACATAGATTCACGAACTGAGCGATTTACTATCTATCCCACTTAATTTTAAGCAAACCTTAGCTAGTTTCTAGATATTTTTATATATTTCCTTTCCTTAGGCATCTCACAAACTTTACTAGTTATATCACTAATTTGTCTATTATCGGTTAAGGTTTCAAGCCTCAGATTATAAGTGTACTTTTATAACCCAAAGATAATACGTTAGTTTCAGGTTTTTAAATAGACAGTTTGGGTGAACTTGTTCTTTCTCCTATGTAGTTAAAAAAACTAACACAATAAAAAACGAAATAACTTATAATAGTTAAAATAAATAATAACTGGAAAAAAAACATTGTGTGTCAGTTTAAATAATAAATATACATTAAAAACCTACGCCATATTTAGCAAATAAAAAAAAGGAAATATCAAAACTATTGTATAAACCATTTTTACTCATCCTTGTAAAGGACTTAGCATAGAAATAAAAAGGAAAGATGAAAACTATTAAACTATTGTATAAACTATTTTTACTCATCCTTGTTGTAAAGGACAAGCCTAAGGAAAAAATATATCATTAACATCCCATTTCAATACATCACTTATTTTTCTAATTCTTTTTAAATGACTAAATTTGAATAATATGATGATTAAATACATAACCTTCTACTATCCTACACCTTATCTAACTTACCAACACCATTTAATTAAACAAATCTATCACTTATTTAGAGCATTCACATTGACTATTTATCTATATTCATCTAATTACATTAAAAAACACTATTTTCTTAACTACATAATATTTTTTATATCCTTATTATTACCTTTTCTCTCTTCTTCACTCATAACCACCTTTAAGAATATTATTACACTAAAAAGCACTAGTTTTTCTCTCATTTTATCAATTAAACAAAAATTATGCATGAACCATAAGTGAACATATGTATATAATTGACAATCATAAACCAAATAATATCACAATGAACATATTAACATGATGAATATGAACTTGAGATCAAGACATAATCAAACGGAGCCGATCTAATGAGGTACCTGATGATCAACTCGTATCCCACGAGGAACTGATGGGCCTTAAATGAATGATTGCACTGAAATGATAAAATGTAACCACACAACACAATTTTATATATTAGATCACATAATGGTATTAGCACAAGTGTTAAAATAAAAGAAAAAGAAATGTACGACACATGATACACCCCAAAACATGAATAAAAAGGGGAATTTATAAGGATTCACTCACAGTGCGTGCGTTTCCTTGATTGATGAAGAGTGCGCACGAATTTAAGATTCAGCCGACGAAGTAAACTAACCTAAATAATAATGTAACAATTCGATAAATAAATAAAAGTTAATATTTCAATTTAATATTTTTTATTTGATGTTTTGATTATTTTTATGATATTTAATGGAATTTTAATCTTATTATAATTGAGGATATTAGAATAAGAGAAGTAAATAATTAAATAAAATAATTAAACAATAATAATAAAAAAATAAAATAAAAATTTTTGGGCCTTGTCAGTCTTGGCAGAATCTGACCGGTTCGCATGGGAGTATATTCGAACTTGAGACCTCTCGTACGTGTGCACTTAACACAGAATCTTGAATTTTTTAGGGAAGACCTCGAATATAATGCTCGATTAGACGATACAGCGGAGTGAACAGATTGGGAACCATTTGATTCAACTCGAGAAATCTCTTGTTGTAGGTGGTGTGGTCTCCCTCTTTTTGCTTTAATGAGTAAAACTCATCTTCTAATTTCTTGATTTCACTTCTTGGACAGAAGCGTCTCGTCATGATTTCCCTCAACTCATCCCAAGTCAAGGCCATAGCAGCTTCAACACCTCGCTTACCCTTTTCTGTGTTCCACTAGGTAAGTGCCACCCCAAACAAACGACTAGTAGCATAACACACTTTGCTATCATCAGAACAATCGTAATTTAGAAAAGTTCTTTCCATTTCCTCAAACCAACGGAGGAGAGTGGTGACACCTTCAGTCCCTTCGTACTTCGGGTGATCGCAAGACTTGAAATGCTTGTAGGTGCATTTAGGGGTGTTGGGAGGAGGGTTGATGATATTTTGGTCTTCTTGATTGGTGGGTTTGATGGGATTGGCGACAAGAGCTTGTTATTTTAGTTATTTAAATAAAAATTGTGCATGAACCATAAGTGAACATATGTATATAAGTGACAATCGTAAACCACATAATATCCACAATGAACATATTAACATGATGAATGATGAACTTGAGATCAAGGCTCAACCAAACAGAGCCGATCTAATGAGGCACCTGATGCTCAACTCGTATCCCACGCGGAACTGATTGGCCTTAAATGAATGATTGCACTGAAATGATGAACTTGAGATCAAGGCTGGGTTTTTCAATTCGGAGTAAAGTTCTGGGTTTAAGCAGGATAATGAAGATGAACTTTAGGAAATGGTTAAGTATATTTAAAATTCTAATATAATCGGGTTAGACACCGAGCCCAGTTGGATGCGCTGGGTGCATAATGGCACTGAGGTAGCGGGTTCGATTCATGCTTTACTCACCGGTTCGTTAATTTAAACCCTTTCTAAATAAAGTAAATTATGGTTTAACCTAACAAGTGTATAAGAGGAATTAAAATAGGATTCCTTTCGGGTTAGACACGTAGCTCAGTTGGAAGAGCTGCATGCACACGTACGAGAGGTCTCAAGTTCGAATCCCGCCCACGCTGCCGATACTCCCATGCGAACCGGTCGGATTCTGCCAAGCCTGACAAGGCCCAAAAATTTTTATTTTATTTTTTATTATTATTATTTAATTATTTTATTTAATTATTTACTTCTCTTATTCTAATATTCTCAATTATAATAAGATTAAAATTCCATTAAATATCATAAAAATAATCTAAACATCAAATAAAAAGCATCAAATTGAAATATTAACTTTTATTTATTTATCGAATTGTTACGTTATTATTTAGGTTAGTTACTTCGTCGGTTAAATCTTAAATTCGTGCGCACTCTTCATCAATCAAGGAACGCACCCACTGTGAGTGAGTCCTTACAAATTCCCCTTTTTATTCATGTTTTGGGGTGTATCATGTGTCGTACATTTCTTTTTCTTTTATTTTAACACTTGTGCTAATACCATTATGTGATCTAATGTGTAATATTGTTTGTGTGGTTACGTTTTATCATTTCAGTGCAATTATTCATTTAAGGCCCATCAGTTCCTTGTGGGATACGAGTTGAGCATCAGGTGCCCTATTAGATCGGCTCCGTTTGATTGAGCTTGATCTCAAGTTCATCATTCATCATGTTAATGTTTTCATTGTGGACATTATGTGGTTTATGATTGTCACTTATATACATATGTTCACTTATGGTTCATGCATAATTTTTATTTAAATAACTAAAATAACAATTGTCTAATGGTTTTACTAGATTCACTCGCCAACTTTTGTTGACCCAAGCCATTGTTACGCATGATACAGGTGGACAAGCTGAAGAGAGGAACACATAGGAAGGGCCTTAGAAGATTAATAAAATATATTTTTGTTTTGAACAATGTGTAACACCCTGTAAAATCGTATCCAATAGTATAGTGACACGTGTTGTATTTTTAATATAGTCTGTTAAAGACCAATAAGGACTAAAGGCGTCAACATGCTCAAGTTGAGCCTCTGAGTGACGAACCGATGTCAACATGCATAAATAATAGCCTCTGAATGACTGATATGTCAACATGCTTAAATCATTAGCCTCTGAGTGACTGTTACGTCAACATGCTTGAAACTTGGCCTCTGAGTAACTGATATGTCAACATGCCCAGCCTCTGAGTGACATCGGAATCAACATGCTTGTATGAGCCTCTGAGTGATCCTTTGTGAAGTCCTAACTCTCATACGTGC
>CAMTDV010001020.1:0-33953 GCA_947069175.1 Scalesia atractyloides | reverse complement strand
ATTCTATCCGATCATCGTTTAATCAAGCGTTATACGTAATGATCATGTACACTATTCGGTTTATAAGACCGTTAGTATTTAATTGGCTAGCTTATGCCATAATCCAGACCAGTGCCTTGCCGGTAAATGCTATCTGCACTTGGTACTTTTGTATACGGCTGAGTTATTTAAAAATAAAAGAAGAAGACTAGCTCAGATAAATACTCTTGACTTATTTTCCCTATACGGGCTTGGGATACGGTAAATTATTACCGCTTGGTCTAAAATGGGGTCAATCGAATGCCTACTTGTGGCTTGTAAACCCGCATATTTCGTTTTAATCAGTTTTATTTGATAACTTAAACATCGGGGTTAAATTACCGTGTCCTAGATATCCTCGGCTCAATACATTAGTTATTGGCCACAACCTTAGCACGGGTGTAGCATACACCTTTTGATGCTCATATGCAATGTTCCCAAGATTTGGGGATGACTCCTTCGTGAGTCCTGGGTGGTGTGTATTTAATCGTCTCGGTTTCTGTACTGGGCCTGTATGTATTGATAAACATGTGAATCTGATACAAGGTTACAAGGTCAACTTTCCCAAGTTAATAAAAGATTTTGTGCGTTTTGCACTTAAAACCATTTTAAAGTTTCAAAATGAGTCAGTTGGGTGTATTTACCAACGTAAGCTACGTATCGTCCAAAGGCTAAACTACAGGTACAATATGAAATAGGCCGGAAGCTGCTCGGTAGTGATAGAGGATCTTGCAAATCCTAAATCTGCCTAAAGTCTGTTTTGTATTCTTTCCATGTACAATTTATGTCCCGCTGTGGATCTTCTATTACAAGCTTGTATAATTATTTTGTTTTTTTCGAACATTCAGTTTGTAACAGTAATTTTACTCCAAGACTTCTGTTGTGCCGTGTTTAATTGACTATGATGATTATCAACTGACGTCACGATACTCCCCACCCGGGCCCACCGGTGTATGGATTTCGGAGCGGTAATCCGGGGTGTTGCAAAACTAATGTTGAGGTCAGATTAAAATGTCTTAGATATGTTATTTAATATAACATATCAGTAGGTAAAGGATTTACCTTGAAAAGATTTGATTAAAACCATTTTATGAACCACAAGGCCTAATCGTCATTTATCAACATAATTCAAGGACCTGCTTGTAAACTCAGTTTATAATCTGGTTTAATATCCCAAATAATCCTACTTACGATATTACATCAGTTGGAAACTTATTTTCAAGTTTATTATCATTTAAAACTTGTATTATGCAAAAAGGGCATTTTAGTCAAAATGGCATAATTACGGAACTTGCGCACAAACTCAGATTCTGATTATGATCATGTAATATAACCTCAGAGGGTTATGTACATATATTACGATTATAATGGAACTTAGATCAGTAGTTAATTAATCTAAATCGGTCAGAATCGAAAGTCAAGGCAGAAGTCAAACTTCGTGACTTTCGATTGCGAACCGACCCTAGAACTGAAATTGACGAGCCGAACATGTTCTTACATATTCTAATAATTATTATCAACTTGTTTAAGAGTCAAAAGAGGTTTCATAACACATATAAGATCAATTTATGATTTTTCCGAAAAATGGCCTGTTTGACTTTTTAATATCTTAACTTTGACCCGTCAATTGGTCTAGCAAACGTGATCTTCAAGAGTTGCCCTTTATAGGGACTAGCACCTACCTTATTACGATCAATTAGCCATGTTCGTTACGAACAACGGCTGGACCATAATGGTCTTAACCGAAAGTCAAAGCGTTTTCTGTAAAATGATTGACTTTTGGCTATAAAAGCCTATAAACGACAATGCACAAGGAAGGAACACTTACAAGAGGTTCCTAGAATGCAATAGAACTAAGTGGGATGCTCCTTTCAGTTGGGAACTTCTAGAGGAGGGAGATAGAGTTGAAAATGAGAAAGGTGCAAGTTCAAAGGTTGAACCTTTGCATCTATTTATAGTTGGAGATCTTGAAGGAGGTGATGCCAGGTGCTAAGGGGTGTAAGAGGAAGCTTACAAGTGTCCCAAAACGTGGCATAGCTATTTCGGAAGCCATGGTTTCGAGTAAATGGTTTTTGGCACTTTGTGTGGTGGCCAAGGCAATTTTTCTGCAGATACAGTCCTCTGGCGGGCCTCGAGAGGCACATGCCTTGCCTCTCGCGCCCCTAAGCCACTTTCAAAAGTTGACACTTTTAGCCCCTTAGCTTATAAAACCTCCTAGAACATCCTAAAACACCTTTTTAGCATATTTAGCCCTCCGTAGCCAATATTTGGCGTACCCGGGATTATGCCCGGACATTGTCGAGCTCATCGGTTCGTTAAAAGGTCACTCAGAGGTATAAATTAACATGTTGACACTTTTAACCCCTCAACGCCCAACTTTTATTTAATTACAGATTCAATCCCTCTCGTCCAACAAATGGGACATATGAGAGTTAGGACTTCGTAAACGATCACTCAGAGGCTCATTATAAGTATGTTGACTCCGATGTCACTCAGAGGCTGGGCATGTTGACACTAATGGTCACTCAGAGGCTCGTTTATGCATTGTTGACATCAATAGATCACTCAGAGACTTAGTTTGAGCATGTTGAGCTTTAGTCCCTGTTAGTCTTTAATAGACTTAAAATAAAAATTACGACACGTGTCACTATATAATTGGACACGATTTTACAGGGTGTTACGAATAGTGTATCTCAATATGCTTAGTGCGATCATGAAATGTCGGATTTTCTACTAACTAATAGATGACATGTTATCACAATATAACTTCACTTTGTAGTCTACCTTTTTATTTAAATTTTCCAAGAGACGACCCAACCAAATTAGTTCTTAAGTTGCTACTGCTGAGGTTCTATATTCGGCTTCGGTGGTTGACAATGACACGGTAGGTTGCCGTTTACTACACCATGAGACTGCACCATTACCGATTTTGTAACACATAACCAGTAGTTGATCTCTTTTGATCTGTATCACCGCAAAGTCCGAATCACAGAAACCAACTAATTCTTTTCCAGACTCCCTCTCAAACTTTATTCCACAACCAAGTGTTCCTTTAATATACCGCACAACTCTCTTTAAAGGAACATGTGTGGTCTTCGTGGAGCCTGCATGTATCGACTGAGTACACCAACCACAAAAGATATATCGGGCCAAGTGAGTGTTAAATAAATCGGGCTGGCAACTTTTTTACGATATTCAGTTGGGTTTTCCAACTCACCACCTTCGTTAGCTCGAATCTTTGTATTAACATCTATTGGTGTAACACTACTTTGGACTCAACCATTTCAAATTTTGTCAACAGGTCTTTTGAATATTTCTTCAAATGTAACAAGATGCCATCATCCTCATATTCGAGTTCCAGTCCCAAGAAATGTCTAAGCTACCCCAAGTCCTTCATCATAAAACATGTGTTTTGATTTTCTTTTAACTGGTCAACTTCCTCTATCAAATCACCGGTAATAATGAGGTCGTCGACGTATACAAGGACTATTGCCGTCTTAACTCCAATTGTCTTCACAAAGAGACTAGCATTAGTTGGGGTGCTACTAAATCCATTGTATTCAAGAAACTCTGTTATTTTCCCGTACCATGCTCTCGGCGACTATTTGAGGCCGTAGATCGCTTTCTTGAGCTTACATACGTAACCCAATTATTTCTTGTTTTCAAAACCAATAGGTTGATCCATGTATATTACTCTATCTAAGTCTCCATACAAGAATGCATTATTAACATCCATTTGCCATAGCCTCCAATTTTTGTTGGCGGCAATGGTTAATAATACTCGAACCGTAGTTATTTTGGCAACAGGACTAAACGTTTCGTCATAATCTAAGCCATGCCCCTGCGAAAAAACCACGAGCAACTAAGCGAGCTTTAAACCTTTCTATGGAACCATCAGATCTTCTCTTAATTTTGTATACCCATTTGCATGAGATCGGTTTTACACCTTCGGGTCTCGGATCGATTTCCCAAGTTTAATTTTTCATAAGTGCATCAACTTCGGTTTTCATTGCTACATTCCATTCATCAACGGCACATGCTTCTTCATATGAATTTGGCTCGATGGCTTCGATTTCTATAGTAGCTAAATTAGCATAACATACATTTGGACTTTTTTCCTACTGGACCGTCGAAGACCAATAGTTGTTGGGCTATTGACTTGGGCTTCGGTCTAATCACTTGTTTGTGTTTCAACTTGAGTAGTTGGTTCATCTGATTTCAAAGTCTGGTTCATCTTCATCTATTACCAAGTTAACAAAGGAAGTCTCGAGTATTTTGCTAACTATTCCGAGTCAGGTCAAACCTCGTTGCGTTGAAACCACCACGTTGAATTTTCGTCAAATACAACGTGTCTTGATACAAAACATTTTCCGCATTAGGGTCACAACACTTCCAGCCTTTCTTCTCCTCTCATAGCCAATGAAGATACAACAAACTGCCTTTTTATCTAACTTCTGTCTTAGATAACTAGGCACGAACACGTAGCATACGCAATCGATAACCTTAAAATAAGAAACATCAGGCCTTTTGTTTGTTAATTTTTCAAAAAGGAGAGACAAACCCGAGTCCATGTTGTAGTGTTCGATTGATAATATAAGCTGCTATCTTGATTGACTCTGCCAAAATATTTGGGAATATTTTTGTTGTGAACCAAGCTTCCCGATACTTCTTACAGATGCCTATTCTAACGTTCTGACACACTGTTTTGTTGCGGTGTGTTTGAACAAGTCAATTGTCTTCCAATCTTGCAGTTTTTTAGGAATGCGTTAAATTCTTGACTTGTATATTCGCCGCCATTATCTGATCGGAGATACTTGATTGACTTTCCGGTGATTCTTTCAGCTTCTAATCGAAATTCCTTGAATTTAGACAAAGCCTCGCTTTTCTATTTCATGAAATGTACCCAGACGAAATGCGTAAAACCATCAATAAATGTAATAAAATATTGCATACCACTTAGAGACTTCTGTTTCATCGGTCCATGGTTCAAGAGGAGCTTTAGACTTGTATGTTGATTGAGTGAACGACAACTGGTGGGCTTTTCAAATTGACACCGAGCACAAAATTCATCCTTATTCACCTCGAGCTCTGGCGAATCAACAACTGATTCTTTCTTCATCATTTTACCCAACTTTTCATAACCCACGTGCCTGAGTCGTTGATGCCATAAGTCAACTGTTTGTGCATTCTTTGTCTTTTCCACATACGCTGTTTCGGCAGAAAGTACATACACACTTTCTCTACGTTGACCCATAAGTGCCGGTCTTGATGGAGTTTCAAACTTTTCGAACACTCGAACATCGTTTGGCACAAACACAACATAATTACCGGCATCCGTAATTGTCACACCCCAGATTTCTGCCCCGAAATCCATACACCGGTGGGCCCGGGTGGGGAGTATCGTGACGTCAGTTGATAATCATCATAGTCAATTAAACACGGCACAATGGAAGTCTTGGAGTAAAATTACTATTACAAACTGAATGTTCGAAAAAAAAAAACAAAATAATATACAAGCTTGTAATAGAAGATCCACAGGCGGATCATAAATTGTACATGGAAATAATACAAAACAGACTTTAGGCAGATTTAGGATTTGCAAGATCCTCTATCACTACCGAGCAGCTTCCGGCCTATTTCGTATTGTACCTGTAGTTTAGCCTTTCGGCGATACGTCAGCTTACGCTGGTAAATACACCCAACTAACTCATTTTGAAAACTTTAAAACGGTTTTAAGTGCAAAACGGCACAAATCTTTTATTAACTTGGGAAAGTTGACCTTGCAACCTTGTATCAGATTCACATGTTTGTCAATACATACAGGCCCAGTACAGAAACCGAGACATGATTAAATACACACCACTCAGGACTCACGAAGGAGTCATCCCCAACGTCTTGGGAACATTGCACATGAGCATCAAAAGGTGTATGCCTACACCCCGTGCTAAGGTCGTGGCCAATAACTAATGTATTGAGCCGAGGATATTTAGGACACGGTAATTTAACCCCCGATGTTTAAGTTATCAAACAAAACTGATTAAAACGAAATATGCAGGTTTACTAGCCACAAGTAGGCATTCGATTGACCCCATTTGGACCAAGCGGTAATAATTTACCGTATCCCAAGCCCGTATAGGGAAAATAAGTCGAGAGTATTTACCTGAGCTAGTCTTCTTCTTTTATTTTTAAATAACTCAGCCTTATACAAAAGTACCAAGTGCAGATAGCATTTATCAGGAAGACTCTAGTCTGGATTATGGCATAAGCTAGCCAATTAAATACTAACGGTCTTATAAACCGAATAATGTACATGATCATTAAGTATAACGCTTGATTAAACGATGATCGGATAGAGTTTAGTTTAATCCCGAAAAGTACTTGACTTGTATAATACGGGTAAACTATAAACATTCTGGATTTTGAAACTTAAATGACAAGATTAAACCCGTTTTGGTTAATTTTCGTAAAATAGTTACATACACGTAACCGTGCGCATTTTAGCGATATCGGGTAACTGGATAAGTCATGGACAAATTATATATGCCATTATACTTTAAATAAGTTAAGATATCAGTAGGATATCAACTTGTATGCCCGTTAAGGTTTTAAAACGAAATTATGCCTCATAAGGGCATTTTGGTAATTTGATACCGTAATAAAGGAACTTGAATATAATTTAATGTTATTCTGGAAAAATACTTTATTTATGATATAATATTAGTAGGATGTCAATTATATGTGTAAGTAATCTTTTATGACCATACTATGCACCGAAGGGGCATTTTGGTCATTTTACACATAGTTTATAAATTATTTAGGATTCTGAGTTTATAACATGTACCTACTGTAAATATATTTAAAATAAGTTTTAAAATCAGTAGGTAACAAGTCTTGGTCCATTAATATGGTTTAAAACCATATGATGCGCTGAAACGACGCTTATGTCGTAAAATGACGTTTTATGCGATGTTTAATGAAAACTGACATTAGGTTCAAATTAAAATGTTTAAAATATGTTATTTAATATAACATATTAGTAAGTAAATTATTTTCCTTGAAAAGATTCGATTAAAACTATTTTATGAACCACAAGGGCTAAAACCGTCATTTATCGACATAGTTTAAGAACTTGCTTGAAAACTCAGTTTATAACTTAGTTTAACATCCCAAATAATCCTACTTATAATATTACATCAGTAGAAACTCATTTTCAAGTTCATTACCATTTAAAACCTTGTTTTATGCAAAAAGGATATTTTGGTCAAAATGGCATAATTATGGAACTTGCGCATAAACGTGGATTCTGATTATGATCATGTAATATAACCTCAGAGGGTTATGCTACATTATATTATGATCATAATGCAACTTTAGATCAGTAGGTAACTAATCTAAATCGGGTCAGAATCGAAAGTCAACACAGAAGTCAAACTTCGCGACTTTCGGTTGCGAACCGACCCTAGACTGAAATTGACGAGCCGAACATGTTCTTACATATTCTAATAATTATTAACAACTTATTTAAGTGTCAAAACAGGTTTCATAACATATATAAGATCAATTTATGATTTTTCCGAAAAATGGCCTGTTTGACTTTTTATTTTCATTACTTTGACCCGTCAATTGGTCTAGCAAACGTGATCTTCAGGAGGTGCTCTTTATAGGGACTAACACCTACCTTATTACGATCACTTAGCCATGTTCATTTCGAACAATGGCTGGACCATAATGGTCTTAACCGAAAGTCAAAGTGTTTTCCGTAAAACGCTTGACTTTTGGCTATAAAAGCCTATAAACGAAAATGCAAGAGCAAGGAACACTTACAAGAGGTTCCTACAATGCAAGAGAACTAAGTTGGATGCTCCTTTCAGCTAGGAACTTCCAGAGGAGGGAGAAGAGTTACGATTTAGAAAGGTGCAAGTTGGAATGAAGCACTTGAACACCTATTTATAGTTGGAGAGCTCAAAGGAGGTGAAGTCAGGTGTTTAGGGGTGTAAGAGGAAGCTCACAAGTGTCCCAAAACGTGGCATAGCTGATTACAAGTCCATGGTTTTCGAATTAATGGTTTTGGAGTTTTGCTTGGCTGCCAAACAAAACTTTCTGTAGCAGAGCCTCTATCGCGCCCCGCGAGAGACCCAGGCCTGGTCTCTCGCGGACCGCGACCGCCCTATGGCCACTTTCAATGTTTGACACTTTTAACCCCTTAACTTATTAAAGCTTCTAAAACCCTTTTTAAACACCTTTTTGGCACTTTTAGCCCTCCGTAGCCAATACTTGGCATACCCGGGATTATGCCCGGACATTGTCGAGCTCTCGGTTTGTTAAAAGGTCACTCAGAGGTATAAATTAACATGTTGACACTTTTAATCCCTCCATTATCCAACTTTCACATATTTGCAAAATTGAACTCTCTCGTCCAACAAATGGCACGCATGAGAGTTTAGGACTTCACAAAGGATCACTCAGAGGCTTATAATAAGCATGTTGATCCCGATGTCACTCAGAGACTGGGCATGTTGACATATCAGTCACTCAGAGGCCAAATTTCAAGCATGTTGACATATCAGTCACTCAGAGGCTAATGATTTAAGCATGTTGACATATCAGGCACTCAGAGGCTGTTATTTATGCATGTTGACATCGGATCGTCACTCAGAGGCTCAAATTGAGCATGTTGACGCCTTTAGTCCTTATTGGTATTTAACAGACTATATTTAAAATTACAACACGTGTCACTATACTATTGAACACGATTTTACATGGTGTTACAGTAATCTATGGAACCGAAATCAAGTTCTTTCGCATTCTAGGAATGTGATAAACATCTTTTAACACCAATTCTTTGCCATCGGTCTTCGAGGGAAACACAACATCGCCAATACTTAAAATATTGTGTTTCGACTTATCTACAATGACAACAATATGGTTTCCGGAATATCTAGCAGGGTTAGTTAGTTTACCTCGTTCTCCTGTCATATGATTTGAACATCCCGATTCGACTATCCAATCATCCAACCGATTCACCTGTGGTTCCACAGAGACTGTAAGAGCATGGTCTTCTGTAACACAAGTTTGTGCAACTAAACCATTTACATCCCAGCCTTCCTCATCTTCCACCACGACCGCATTACCTTTTTCACGAGCTTTCTTTCTACAATTCCCTTGCCATGCGTCCTATGCGATTGCAATGATAACGTTTGTACAGAAATCTGAGTTCGAGTCCTCCTTTTCTTGTGATTTGTTTTGATCACTTGTTGACTGCTTTATCTTATTGGACCTCCTTTTCGAATTTCCCTTAAACCGACTTTCCCTCGACTAGAACCAGCGTACAATGCTTCATCTTCCTTCATAATCGTGACACTTGCAAGTTGTTTAGCCAAGGCCTCTTGGCCGGCTAAAAGATTCTCAACTCTACCAAGGATGGTTGAGTTACCCAGCCTTGTATGGCTGTGATAAAGCTTCGGTACTCAGGTTTTAGGCCATGAATTATGAGGTTGTGATAAAGCTTCGGTACTCAGGTTTTAGGCCATGAATTATGACCCGTTTCATCCTGGCTTCTCCGACACGTTATTGATCATCCAATTCGCCAATTTCTTGGCACAGGACTTGATGAGGAATAGACAAGTCGCCTTGGGATGTCGTCATCAACTCGCTTTCCAACAGTTGTAGTCTAGCATCACGATTCTTAGAAAACAACCGTGCAAAGGTATCCCAGGCATGTTTTCGGTATTCAACTCCTTGAAGGTGCTCTAACATCTCTTCTTCAATGGTAGTTTTCACCTTCCACTTGTGAATGGCTTTGTTTGTGTGATCCTTGGAACTTGAGTCTCTGCCCCGTTTACGATGTCCCACAGATCTTGTCCTTGAAGATAAGAAATCATACATGTCGACCAGGAGTTAGAGTTGGTATTGTTCAATTTTTTAATACCACCAATAACTTGAAATTCTGACATGATGACTGTTCACTGCTACTGTGATCGGAAATCGGGAAACTAAACTTGAAAAAGGTGTTATCGAACCAACGGACCTTCTCCTTTGCAACTTGCGAGCAGACCTTTGCTGCTTCCATTTATCTTCATAGCCCGATCTGATACCAAATTGTGAATTTGGGGGAGGTTCTGGATGAATTATGTTTCACAATAAAAACACACAGGCGTTGATCAAAAATTTATCGACTCTAATTTTTATTAATTCGTAACTGCGAGTACATAAAACAAATACCAAATCTATCTATTTATAAAATAATAAAAAACTACTTGGCCAACAAGACAATTTAAACTCTATTCTAATTTAATTAGGATACGGACTCATTAAATAAATTCAAAACAACTAAAATTATTAAGTTTATCTCCTCCATCCACCCCTTTAGCGATAACCATTCCACCCAATTATTTAACCGACTCAAATATATCCGAAAGTGGAATTCTTTATTTCATAGTTTTGCACTTGGTTTGACAGACAATTACCATGGAAACTTTAAAGGACTGACGAGCACCTAAGATGACTTTTCAAAAAAGCTAATTCGTAATCCCTCAATTAAATATTGTTGGTAATCTGTCACAAGCGATATCACCCATTGCTAATACTCCGACAGACTTTTCCGTCCTTAAAAGTCGTTACCGATGGGTTGCCTGTTTTTAACTTTTTTGCAAAGTATTTTTCTTTTTGGATTTGATTGTTTTTTCACTATTGTGTAAAGTATTTTGTTTTTTTTTTAATGATTTCGTGCTAAAAGATTAAACGTTCAATTCCTCTCTCACTTTAACTAGGAAAACATTCATCTAAGACGGATTTGACTGTTTTTCACTTTGTGTAAAGTATTTTGTTTTTAGTGATTTCGTGCCAAGAAGTATTATATAACTAGGAAAACAGTCATCTAAATCCATTTTTTTTTGGTGTTGCGAGCTTGCAAGTCCATTTTTTAATTTGCCGTAAAGTTCATAGTTTAGGGAAACAATTATTTTACTATAACAAACAGCAAGGAAAGCATGTGATGGCGCTTCTTTAAAGAGAAGCGGAAATCAATTAAAAGAAAAACGGGCCGACAAGTAGCTGAGAAACTCCAACACAAGAGCGAAATAATTACATCACGCACATTGATCACACCAACGCTTATACTTGCGACGCTAACTTTCCTTGTCACAATAACAAGATTGGGCAGACGCGTCGTTCCCAAAACAAGGGTTTTCTTCTCATAAAAAAGTCTCCTTTAAAAGCAATAAAAGGCGTCTGGTTTAGTGGTTTTCTTGCATATATTGTGTTTTTTTTTTCATGAATACTTGCAAGCAAAAGCAAAACACATGAAATCAGCCATTAGTTCTTCAATATATATGAATGATTATAAGTAATAAATATACACTTATTCACCATTCATGAGAACTTAACTACGATGTCGTCGAATGGAAATCTTATTAGCGTTATCATCGTAATCCGGCTGCTCCTACTTGTACATTACGCGTTCTACAGATGTAAATTTTAATTTAAGATGTTGATCTTTTCCGTCTTCCTCTAATCAGTGGCGGTCCAAATCATTTTTTTTCTGCTGGACGGTCAAATTATGTTTTCTCTAGAAAATATTAGATTTTATGAAAAATCCAACATATTCCCGTGGTTGGGGGTCCACCCGACGTCCCGACCCTGTTGACCCCCTCTGCTTTCGCCACTGTTTGTGTTTATATAAAGTGCTCATAAAATTAACTTTGTTGTGTTTTTTTTTTCAGTGGTTGAATCATGGTGGGGATTTAGGTAACCGGAGGTTCGCGACCGGTGAATATCTAATCAACCCATTAACGGTGCGGAACCTCAGGCTAAGGTGGAAGTTCTACACAGGACGAGACATATCAGCGACGCCAGCTGTCGCTGGTGGAGTTGTTTACTTCCCGTCATGGAACGGGTACTTGTATGCAGTGAATGCCTTCACTGGTGGTCTTATTTGGCAGCAGAATATAGGTCAGCTGACCGGCTTGCCCGGAACTGGAGTGTCCGTGAATGTATCCGTCTCAAGAACCACTCCGGTTGTTACTCGCAATCTTTTGATAGTCGGGATCTATGGGCCTGCTGTTGTGATTGCAGTTAATCGAGTCTCCGGACGGCTCGTTTGGTTAACTACAATTGATCCTCGTCCGCTCGCTCTCATCACCGCTTCCGGAACCGTTTATTCTAGGTTAGCTAACTCAGAAATAGAAAAAAAAAAGAATACAAACAAAATAAATAATAAGAAGATTGAAGAGTTACCTAAATAATTGATTTCTGTCTTTTTATGTGAGTCAACTTATGAGAAAATCCAGACATTGTGGCTGATATTCTTTTCAATATTTGGTAGGGGATTTTATGTGGGAGTGTCATCTCTGGAAGAATCACTACCTGCAGATAAATGTTGTACTTTTCGCGGAAGCCTAGTGAAGCTAGACACTAGAACCGGAGCAATTTTATGGCAGACATACACCGTTCCTGATAACGGTGGTAAGCTTGGCGGTTACTCAGGCGCCGCCATATGGGGAAGCAGCCCGGCCATCGATGTTTCAAGAGGATTCATTTATGTAGCCACTGGAAACCTCTACACCGCACCACCAGAGGTGACAGAATGTCAAGAGAGGCAAAACAATCAAACTACAAAACCGACCAAACCCGATCAATGCACTGGACCCGACGTTCGGTTCAACTCGATAATCGCCTTTGATATGAACTCGGGAAATGTTGTTTGGTCTCAACAACTTGGTGGTTATGATATTTTCTATTTTGCGTGTTTGGTTCCAAATAATCCCGATTGTCCGCCTGGACCTAATGTAGATGCTGACTTTGGCGAAGCGCCAATGCTGCTAACGATCACATCAAACAGAAGGTTGCGTGATATTGTCGTGGCTGTACAAAAGAGTGGCTTTGCGTGGGCACTAGATCGTGATAACGGTGAAATTGTTTGGTTCAAAGTAAGGAAAATAACTTTAAAGTTTACCTTTACGACCTTATCGGGTTATGCTAAACGTACTTTTTTGTTGTAGCTAGCGGGGCCGGGAAGTAACGAGGGAGGAGGGATATGGGGAGCAGCTACAGATGGAAAGAGGGTATACACCAACATAGCCAATGGTGCGCATTTGCCGTTCACGCTCGCACCATCTAACCTGACGACAACCGCAGGTGGTTGGGTGGCTTTAGATGCAAACACTGGTCAGATTCTGTGGACCACGGCTGACCCAAGCAACGACGCGGCTGAAGGACCAGTGTCGGTAACTAGGGGTGTCGTTTTTGCAGGATCAGTAGCTCCTAATGGTCCACTGTATGCGATGGATGCTAGAACTGGGAGTGTTTTGTGGTCGTATAACACCGGAGCCACCATATATGGCGGAGTATCTGCAAGTTATGGGTGCATATATGTCGGTCATGGGTATACCGTTGGGTTAGGGAAGTTTCATCCTTGGACTCCTGGAAATTATCTATTTGCATTTTGCGTTATCTAAGCGTAATACCCGAAAAAAATAATAAAAACGTTTATACATTATTTATATATTTTTTCTAATACATGTCCTACGAAACATATGATTTAAAGGAAGGCAAAAACCTGGTTTCGATTAAGTAAATGAGTCACGATGAACAACGTTGCGAGTGTTGGTTACATTCCACCTAATTAACCTGAGTTCCTACTCTTCTCGTTGCTTAGAAGTTCTTTGACTGTAGTTCCATGCACCTCCATTATGTAATTTGGAGGTTCGGTTATGAAGCAAGAAATCACATCTCTTAGTGTAATGATGCCAATGACATCGTTACTATCACCCACAACGTATATCCTATGAACACATTTTGAAGCCAGAGTGCTTATAACTTCCCCGAGAGTTGACCCAAGTTTGCATGTTATCGGTGATGTAATTTTCTTGTTCTCCTCTGACGTTGCGGCAATGGTGTTCATGAAATCTTTTACCGTCAGCCTCCTAAAACCACATGATTAATGATCATAAAAACATGATAGAAATTGAAACATGTGTGACGTATGCATAGACCATACCTGAAGTTGGTGAAAAGCTTCTGCTTGAGTAACAAAAATCTGATATCTTTTATGCTCAAGTTACCGACAATTTTCCTTGTCGTGCCTTCGACAACCGGGAGACCGCCAATCTGATTGTCTTTCATTTTCTTGAAAGCTTCGAGAATTAGTTCATCGCTTTGACTGCTAACAACCTGAGCGTGAGAAAACTTGAGGGTTGAAATTAACTCTAAATATAGAGTAAAATGCCATTTTCGTCCCTGAGGTTTGGCCAGCTTTGCGACTTTGTCCAAAGGTTTGTTTCTCCACATCTCGATCAAAAAGGTTTGAAATCTTGCCATTTTCATCCCGCTCGTTAACTCCATCCATTTTTCTCCATTAAGTCAGGGGTATTTTCTTCTATTTTGTTAACTTGAAGGGCAATTAGGTCTTTTCAGGGGTATTTACTATTTCGTCTTGAAAAAAGACCGAATTGCACTTTAAGTTAGCAAAAAAGACGAAAATATCCCTGACTTAACGGAGAAAAAATGGATGGAGTTAACGAGCCGGATGAAAATGGTAAGATTTCAAACCTTTTGGATCCAGATGCGGAAAAACAAACCTTTAGACGAAAGTCGCAAAACTAGCCAAACCTCAAGCACGGAAATGGCATTTTACTCCATGATTTACAATAAAAGAAGGGTTAGAAGTTAGAACTACAACTCTTAACCTTATCTTTTGAAACGAATGGAAGGCCCAACTCAGTTATCGGATGCACAGAAATGGTATCGAACCAGTCTCGTCCTTTGCATTGTTCAAGACCCTGAACAACGGCAGACTGAGTTATGAAGTTTTTGATCATCGGATTACCGGGTTCTATAACGGGCACATTCCTCAACCGATATTTTGAAAGCAGCAAGAGAACACTCAGCATAGAACTATCGGTCGAGACTGGAATATACGGGGCCCAACGGTAACTTTTCACAATGGATTTCACCTGAAATAAACACGGGCATTCATTTCTATATTGCAGTGAACAAAGTTACAAAACAGCCTTTTTTTACGGTGCACTCACCTGAGTAGACTTGAATGGCTCTTCGTGAAGGATAATTTTGTAAAAATCCTCCCCCAATTCATCAGCTGCAGTAGGCGCGTCTTTTCCCATTCCTTTATCAGCAGCGACACCACCAGCGACGGCTGCACCGACTGCAGCAACGGTTAGTCCAGCTGCGGCAACCGGGCCTGTGGCACCTAATGCAACAGCTCCAAGAGTGCTTGCAGCTCCAGCACCTATCCCTACAGCGGTTGCTGATGTGGCAGTTAAGGCGGCAGCTGCCAAATCTGCGGTTTCCAACACCCACAAAACTATGGTGGAGTAATCTAGGATTCCGAGATATCTTTCTTTCCAGTCTGTACTGTCTACGGCATCCGGATGTTTCACTGGTGCTGATAATATATTGGATTCTGAAAGTATCTTGACAGCATCAGAAATTGTGGTGTCTGCTTGAATTTCAATCACTACAAAGACGATAACTTCTTAGTTTATTTACTACAACATACGTAAGAATGCTAGAGTGTTGTTCGTCTGTACATGACAATCATTCAAACAGTAAATATTTAGAACTCCTATCATTACTCTTTCGATCAAGATTTAGACTTGGATTCAATGTAATCTTTGATACATTACATATTGAAAGAGGTATTGTTAGTTAAAAATGAGAGGTTTTCTTATGTGAAAATCCTAACTATGAAATTCAACTAATTAAGTTAGTCCATATGATTACAATCTATAGAGCGTCAAACAATTGCAATGTTTCAGTAGGTGCTTAAAAATAGGCGGTTATAACCGCTATCAGTTATGTTACTGCAAGAAAACACAAGCAGTACTAACTCTTTTGCTATTGAGCGGTTCCTATGACTCACTTCCTACTGAACTTTAGTACTGATTTCCAGTCACTTTTAAAGATCCTTTTTGCAAGCAAGTTTTAGCCAACCAACGCGTGCCAGCGAGGTGTGTTGCCCCTCCTAACTCGTACTAATATTTATGATGATTTCCTATTACGTCTACAAGTAAATCCAATTATCAAAAATAGCTAGATAACGCTAAAATCACCAACAGGTACCACGTCAAACATTAAGCTTTAATAATGCACCATCACCATCAAACCGAAAACATTCATATCTATACCAAAACTATATTAGACGATTATTCCAATATCAAAGGTCGACCACACCATACAACCGAATGAGAAAAACTATATGCATCAATATACCTTTGCCTCTGGGCACTTGAGGAAAAGAGGAAACCGGAATTCTGGAGAAAGCAGCAGTTAATTTCTCCTGCAATGATGGAGACAGCTTCTTCCTGCTTTGAACCAACTCAAAGTAGGCATCATAATCCGAAACATCCGATTTTTCGCCCCCTTTCCCTTTCGCTTTCACATCCGACATTATTCCTCTCGCAATATGTCCTATGTGTTATCTACCACAACCACACACAGTACCAACAATTATATCAAAAAACACAATTCTTCCAATCACAACAAAATAATCATATAAAAACATAATTCTTCGTCTAAAATCTAAATCACCATTAATTGAAATGAAGGATTGTATCAAATAACACCATCAATACCAGGTTTCTCATGAAAATTGCATTTTTGTATTGACTAATCGATTTGGTTAACGATTAGTGATATGAATTTGATAGAATAAAGAGAATCTTACCTCGTGTTCTGCGTGGGATGATATGTAGGATCTGAAACATGCGACGAAGAAGAGGATGAAAAGGTTGTTGAAGGAAGAAATGATGTTGTAGGTTCGTTGGTGGTTTTGTTCATCTGCCACGTGTAAATGTGGTATGAAGTGGCGGGGAAGGCTGATGTAAATGTGGCGTAGAATTGGTAAAGGATGATATATATTTTTTACCTTTTACCCGTATTTTAAATTTCAGTCCTTCTACTTTAAGAAAATGCATTCTTCACAACGATATACATAATCCGTTAGTCTCGTCACATAAAAAGAAAGAGGATGCTATCTACTACTAAGCATGGATGTCAGAAAATTACATGTGTATTGAGCGCGATAGTAGTAAAGTAATGTTTTATGTAATGATGAATAGTGCCAGCATACGATATGTATTTATACCTTTTCAAGACCCTTTGGTTACTAATTATGATCTGATATGTGGTACCTCTGGATTGATAATGTTTTATATAATGATCCATGATTTATTATTCGATGGTCCTTAGTTTGACATTCGATAATCCTTTTCTAATAGTACCACAACTTCGCAAATATTTTTTGAAGTTGGACTGATCAAATCATCTGCAGGGTTAGGGTGTAATGGGTTGACGAGCGCACAAGCCCAAAATTTAGTTTGGGGTGAGGGGGTAGGGGTCAAAGTTTATTTTGACCTAGTTTTACATATTTAAAAAATATTTGTTTAACTATCATATCCAATATTAAAACATAAAAGTAGTGATGGGAAAGTTGGTAAGACCACCTCTAAGCCACAAGCTAAGTCATGGGTTTGACACTTTTTCTCTCCCTTTGTTATTTATTCATTTCACATTGCGCGAATGACAAACATAATCGATAACAATCTCTATAAAGTGAGAACTTGGTATCTTACTCAAGTACTATTTGAATCAAAATTAAATTAAAAAGGATAAATATGTTGGATTAGTACTTTAATTAGTATTTGAATGTAAGATAAAGCAAGCTATACAGAGCCCAAACCCAATATTTCGATCTCAGTTAAAACTTGAGTAGAGCCCGAGCTAACCTTGGCTTAACTCGATATGGTTCGTATAGAACTCTATTTATATATTATTATTATTATTATTAACTATTATTATTATTATTATTATTATTATTATTATTATAATTAAGAAATAGTGAAGTTTCTATATGTGCCTTCTCACGGAGCTTACGTGGATTTTACCGCCATACAGCTCCCAGCCAGCAAGCAGTATCTTTTGACCTTCTCAATTTAAATATTTCCCTTTGTGCTCTGAAACTTTTTTTTTGACTTTTCTCAAAGCTATTTCCTTTGCTATATAATTATATTAGTTTAGTAAATTAATATAATATAAAACTAATTATAAATTTTATAATTTAATATACATTTAATCATACTAGATATAATATAATTTTTTACGCTTTTAATTTGATTTTCTTTTAATATCTTGCGTTTATAATCAAATTTTTTTTGATAACTTGCAGTCGAAAACCTTTGCAAAAATACGAATATGCAGGTAGGTTTAACTTTTTTCTTATAAATTTCTTTCAGTCATTGTAAAACACGACTTAAACTTTTCTGGTTACTCTAGCGGGTGTTGTTATAGTAACGAAGCAAACTGATATCGACTGGATTCCAGCCGCGTAGCGCGGGAAAATCACACTGGTTTAAAACAAATATGGTCGTACAAATGAATTTTCTTAATATATAAAGTTTATATTTTCATTTTACCCTTTGAAATCTATTGATACCTGTCACCCGGACTGATCCGATCCTTGGTAATCTGAGCCATTTTGGGTCTTTACCCTTTACCACGTTCAATTCATTCCATCTTCTCTTTACGATTTCCGGACAAACAACATATGATTAAGTCACTCACTACGACGATTGTATGATCCAGAAAAGGTAACGTAACATTAATATCACCCTGATTTCAAATCTCCAGAAGAACACACCCTACATTTTGCATATTCTCACATCTTTAGGTTCTCTCTATGTTTCTTGAATTTGCAACTCGATCTATTTCAAAAATGTTATGTAAATTTCATTTTAAATCTAATCGCTAACGCTCTAATGGATTGACGAAAAAATATCAATTTGTTCATTACATTTGATACATTACAATCTATAACACAAAGGCGGACTAGAGAAGGGTCAAGAGGGTCCTGTACTTATTGGCTTTTTATATATGAATTCTGAGGTACTTTTATTTTTTTAAAACATATGTAGAAAACAAAACTTTATGATGACCCGGAGTTAGAAGTTCTAGTTCTGCCACTGCTAACGCTCTAATACGTCACCTCATGTTTTTTACAGGTTTAACTATTTGAAAGATGGCGGGCCAAAGCCAGCATTTGAACGTTGTTCCAACCGTTACAATGCTTGCGGTTGTGAAGAGTCGTCTCACCGGTGCAACAAGAGGTCATGCTTTATTAAAAAAGAAAAGTGATGCACTAACGTACAATTCCGCCAAATCCTTAAGAAAATTGTCTCCACTAAAGAATCAATGGGGACAGTTATGAAATCTTCTGCATTTGCCTTAACAGAAGCCAAGTATGTTGCAGGCGAAAACATAAAACATATTGTGCTGGAGAATGTCCAAAGTGCATCTGTTAGAGTCCGATCACGCCAAGAGAATGTTGCAGGCGTTAAGCTCCCGAAGTTTGAGTATTTCACGGAAGGTGAGATGACAAAGAATGATCTGACCGGGCTTGCGAGAGGAGGGATGCAAGTGCAGGGTTGTCGTGTTGCTTATGTGAAAGCTATTGAGGTTCTTGTTGATCTTGCGTCTCTCCAAACATCGTTTCTGACCCTTGATGGTGCGATCAAGACCACAAATCGTAGGGTCAACGCGTTGGAGAATGTTGTGAAGCCTAGGTTGGAGAACACTGTGGTTTATATTAAAGGCGAGTTGGATGAGCTGGAAAGGGAGGATTTCTTTAGATTGAAGAAGATACAAGGGTATAAAAAGAGAGAGATTGATCAAAAGCAAAAGGAATCTGCTAAAAAGTTGAACTTTATCAATGATGTTTCTCCGAAGAAAAAATCACCTAATTTGTTATCTGGTGCTCAAAAGAAAGATGAAGACATAATATTTTAATTTGAAGGTCAGTATTAAATATTAACAAGTCTCATTTATCTTCCTGAATGAATAAATTGTATTCTATCATCTGAATAAGGTTAGAATCCAAGAACTTTGAAAATTGTGTAATATTTCACATTGATTTGGCCTATGTACACCAACTGTATGACTTGTACATAATAATAATAGGCTTATTATGAGATATACATGTTATAGATATTCATGAACAACAAGAGATATACTAAAAGCAGTGGAAACAAAACTGTGTTCACTTCAATATTACAGTGTAAATGTTAAGCTTTTAGTTATCATATCTGGGACCCGCCTCCGACGTTTCTGACAAGTGATGCCATTGAAGCTGCCAATGCTGATCGGAAAGACGGATTTGAGGTTAGAGCCTTTGTTGCAGCTGCAATTGTGTCGGCTGAACGTTGTTGTTGTGAAGTAGAACTAGACATATTCTTGAAAATATCATGTGATGGTGTTTGTTTCGCATGATTTGAAAAGGGAATCGTATTAATACTCTTGTAGTTGGATTCAATGGAGGAAGAAAGAGTTGATGATGGAGAAGAAAAGTTAAGGCATGTGGAAGAAGAATATCTTGGTGTCATTGTAAAGGTGGATGAGTTTGTTCTGCTGAAATGCGGATTTGATGTGAGATCAAGAGTGATAGTTGGGTGTGATTGATTGGTAGATATTGTGGTTTTGGGTAGGTGGTAAAATGGGTACTGAGGGGCTATATAATTGTAACCCGTGCCATGGTGGCTTGCGAAGGTGGTTGTGGAGGTAGAGTGGCGGTGAGACCGAGTTGTGAGGTTGATGAAGTGGATTTTAACATTGATGCAGCGGCTGAAGTGGTGGAAGCCATTGCGGTTGCTGATACTGAAAGTGGGTGGTTATGAGTTCCTTCATAGGTAGTGATCAGGACAGACCTGTTCTCCGCGCATCTTTGCACCTAATAATTCAGTTAGATTAAAATATATTTAGAATTTTTTGTAGTAACATTTTTTTATGATACTTAAATTATTAACTTTTGGTCAACACACAAGTTGTCTTTAATTTCTAGTGTTGAATTGAAAAGATTGAAATTCAATAAATTCTGATGTAAGACTAGAGGTGGCTAAATGGTCATATTCATTGGGTAATACGTCAGATATGATATTTTTTGGGAGGGTTGGAATGGGTAATAGGTCAAATGGTCATACCCGTTAGGTATGTTTACCCGTTTGATCTGTTAGGGATGATACATAAACCAGTCGACCCATTTATAAGTAACGGGTCGAAATTGCATGCTCTAAGACCAAATAAAGTCAGCATTGATTGAGACTTATTTAGATAAACTAATTCAGAAAAGCAGCCAGCAGGAAGAAAAAATTACATGTTTTCTGACTGGGCAAGATGGTGACAGTGTGCATCGGTAATATGCTCGAGGACATGGATTCCCTTTCGCTATTTTCTGCCCATATTTCCTCCATTGACATCCATCATTCATCTGTATTGTTATAATACATCAAAAGTTAGCTTCTTCCCACACTGATCATAACAAGCATCATTTACATTTACATGCTATGCCAGAATACGTTCAGTGGCGGAACCATAAATTTTAGTCAGAGGTTATCATAAGGTCCTCTTTTATAACAATTAGGGGGTCAAACTTATTTTTATATAAAAGAAATTCAAATTTTATACATAGAAATCCAACAAATACTGATGACTGGGTTAGCAGACCCTCTTGTGGTTCCGCCCCTAACTGCTTCCTAGATTGTAGTATCCTACAACCTAACAGTGCATTTCATAAATGGATCTAAATTTCTTAAATAAAATGTTACCGTTTGGGTGTCGCATACAACTTTTACAGAAACTCTAGCCTTCTTCAAGGGAAGCTGATCCAAAAGCTCATTATCATCACTTCTCTCAGTTTTCAAACCATGAACCGGTGGTTCCACCGTCTGCGTTCTTGCATCGTTCTTCACGTTGTTCAAGTCAACTCTAGTTGGAGTCGGGTCAAATTCACAGCCCAAACCTAGTTTGAGTTCTTGATCATCCTCATCACTGTCTTGTTTGCTTTTGCTGAAACAATTCACCATCTTTGGACTCATCACTCTTGTGTTTACAACTAGAAACTGTTCCAAGGCTTAGAGAAACGAGTTCATTCCCATCACCAGCTTCCTGATCATGAGCCAGTTTTTCTGAACTTTTAGTAACTTCTTCTTGTTGGAAATAGTCGTTAAAGTGCATTTGCAACAATTTGTAATCGTTCAAAACCACGGATAATTTATGTTTCAACTTTTGGTTCTCTTCTCTAACTTGACCCATCTCACCTTTAGCTGATGAATCCAGCACAATCTGAAGAACAAAATTATGAAAACATGATTAGTTTTCAAGTACAAACTGCATAGGTTTATACTAAGTATATGAAAGCATGTCCTACTTGTATTGTATTGTACATATATGGATAGGGGAGGATATATGTAGAACACTATATACTACGAGAACAAATGCAACAACATAAATCATATATGCACAATAAGGTCAACATGCACCCCGAAAACATTCAAAATTCATGAACAAACAGATCATGGTCAACATGCACACCGGAAACATTCAAAACACATGAACAAACAGATCACATAGATAAAGCATATTTGACTGATTAACAGCAATAAACTAGTCCTTGAAAATGGACCTGAGGTGAGGTTTTTGATGCTAGGGCATGATCATCGTGAAAGTGATTGATATTCTTGATTTTTGGTTCATCTTTAACCTCAAAGAAACTGAACATAGGTTTCTCCATGTTCAAGCTAGCTTCCATGGAACTTGAGCTCATTATGACATATTTGTAGCAAATAGCAAAATGTATAACTTATATAAGAACGTTTGAGATCGCCAACTCGGTTTGACCAAAAAAACTTAGTAAAATAATCATCTTTTTCGTAGAGTCGTATGTGCATGTTGCTTCAAACATGTGAATTAAATGTTATTTTAACTAGGTTTGTTAAAAGCATATAATTATAATAAGTACAACACTCATTTCTTTATCACTTAATCAAAATATCAAATGAATATATGACCAGCAAAACTTTCACATCTATAGATGTGGTTTATCAACCCTTTTTAAAACGTTAATTTCCATTTTTATATTTTTTTCTCATTTTTTTTAGATCGAGTAATGACGATGCTAGATTTGAAATTACAAATAAATAAAGTTATTTTATTAACGAGTATGGAAAGAGAATCATCTTATTTGTTAATGTGGTACTTGATCGAATGTCAATGAATTATTATCTTATGGCGAATTATTTTCTAATTGATTCTAATAATCTGTTTATAAGACGTGATAAATTAAAGAAAAATTTGAAATAATAATATGTTAAAGGGGCTGTTTGACCTTTTAATGAGTCTCTTAATGATTCAGACATCTTATTGGTTTAACATTTAATGATTAAGGTTTGTTTTCTGAGCAGATGTCTGAGTGATTCAGACATTTGCCTATGAATGGTTAAACATTATACAGAGTCTGAATGGTTAAGGGCCTCTAATCTGAATTGGTCAAACATTTACCTCGAAATGGTTAATCATTATATTGGCTCTTAATGGTGACCTCTTGCTGATTCAGCACTTAATAGTTCAGACCTCTTACTAGTTCAGCACTTAATCATTCAAAAGTTGCCAAAGAGCCCTAAATTTGGTGGAATAAATGCATTTCGAATATTTAAAATCAAACAATGATGTAAAAAAAGCTAAAACAACTTGGGATATAATTGAACTTTTTTTACTTAAAAAGATAACACCAATACCTTCTCAATATATAAACTAATATTAAGATTCCGACATTGGGTGGGACGTAAATCATAACAAGTAGCATTAATGTCACATTGTCATCAGGGATCATCAATACTGGAAAAAATCGTAAAATAAAAGAAATAAAAAAACAAAACCAAAAGAAAAGTAGACATAAACACGTTGAACCATAAACGCCCGTTGTGGAGTGTTAATGAAAATTTAGACCAAAACCTAAAACGTTAAGCCCTCATGCCTAATGGTGAATGCGTAAAACCGTGCCAAATAGCAGTAATGCCACACCACCACTAGCGACCACCAACACTGAAGTTGCGGCGTATTAATGTGATGAAATTAGACCAAAACGTAACACATATAAAACAATTAAGTCAATCTAGGACTGGCGTATTGTCACACCCTGACCCGCAGCGGAAATGGTAGTCGGGGCATGATTGGGTTTTCATCAAAGCTCATGACATTTACTATAAAGTTTCATATTTATTATTTCTCTTTAAAGAAGAAGCTACAATAAACATACAAGTACAACATGTTCAAATACATTTTCATTTGAATTACAAACCAAAGTATCCATTAAACAAAAATCATACAATTACAAAGGAAAACAAAACTAAATGTCCATTCCAAAGTATTAACTTGTTTATTCTTCTAGGCCATCCTACGTGTTTCTTTACTCAACTGGATCACCTGTATCATGTGTAAAAATAGGGTTTTTGGGTCAACAAAAGTTGGCGAGTGAATCTTATGAAAACATTTGAACGAATTTGTTATATTGGTTATAAAAAGATGCATAACCACATATGAGTAAACGTAAATGTAAATTTAATCACAAAACTCATAATATAAATAAATGCACACGCACACACCAAATGATGAACAATGAGATCAAGGCTCAATCAAACGGAGCCGATCTAATGAGGCACGCGATGTTCAACTCGTCTCCCACGAGGAACTGATGGGCCTAATGAATGATTTGCACGCAACTTGACAAAATGTAAACACACATCACAACAAACAATATTTACATCACAAGTTTAGATCATATAATGGTAATAGCACAAGTTTAAATAAACGAAATAATTAAAGCGACACATATACACCCCAAAACATGAATAAAAAGGGGAATTTGTAAAGATTCACTCATAGTGGGTGCGTTCCTTGATAATGATGAATGCGCACGAATTTATGATTCAACCGACGAGGGAAAACTAGCCTAAATAATAACGTAATAATTCGATAAATAAATTTCATTTGAAATTAATATATTTTTAATTAGTTCTCTTAATGAGATTTTTAGATTTATTTTTGTGAATTTAATGTGAATTTTTAGGCTTTAAAACCTTATTTTAAGGTATTTTTAACTAATTTTCAAAGAAAATAAAAAAGATTTTTAATTAAAAAAATTACCCTTTTTCCTAGGGTTGACTGGTCAACGGCCGGTTCAACCGGTTTAATTATTGGCAGCGTGTGAGGTTCGAACTCGTGACATCCCGTATACGTGCACGCAGCTCTACCAACTAAGCTACGTGTCTAACCCGAAATAATCTCGTTTTTAATTATATATATATACAAATTAGATTAATTCATATTTTGCTTTTATTTTAAAAAGCTTCGATAATTGTCAAAACCGGTTACAGAAGCAGGATTCGAACTCGGGACCTACGGTCCGTGTGCACACAGCCTGACCAATTGGGCAGTGTGTCTGACCCGAATAATACAAGATTTTAATTAATCTTATATACTAACTGAGTTGTTTTATATATATGTTATAAAAATGTTTGCGATGTGTAGGGAAATCGGAATGTGTTTAAGACTCGAACCCGGGACCATATGTTACAAGTGGACACAGTCCACCACTGGACTGTGTGTCTAACCCGGTATTTTATCCGATTTTAATTATACATATAAACTGTTTAATCTTCATCTTCTTCATCGAAATAACCCAGGTTCTGATTTGTCGATTCCATTTTAAAATAACCATTGACATTGCTATATGTGGAATCAAAGCAGAATAAAACTAATTTTAGAACAAAATTTCAAGAATTACCGGTGACTGAGAGGTTTTGATGACAGATTCCGACGAACAGAAATGAACTCTGGCGATTTAGGGATTCTTTTCCGGCGAAACAGAGACTTGGTGAACAGCGTAAAAGAAGTAGTTTGATGGGTGATTTCTGTCTGAGCTTTAGAAGTCCTATTTATAGAGTAAGGCAGTAATGGAATGGATTCTTCGGTTTTCCGGTGCTAATTTCCGGCGAGTGCACCAAATTCCGGCGATGTATATATTTCGAAACAGAGAATTTGTATGATGCTTTTGTGAGGGTGAGCGAGTTCTACAGAGGTGTAGAGATCTCTATTTATAGTTGAAGGTTATTTAAGTTGATTTCATGCTTCTTTCGGTTTCGGTCAAAAGAGATTATGACCGGGTGATTTGTAACCGATCTTGACCCGATGATTATGCTTAATCACGTATTTTAAAACGTTTCTAAGTTCAATTTTGTAGGAATGATGATGATTGATGGTGAGATTGAGTGGGTACAGCCGTTACCATCGATTATTTGAAATGGGTTTTAAGAAGTTTGTTCAATATAAAATCTATTTAATTCTGGTCTACATCAGCTATGTGTGTTCAGTGTAGTGGTGTGTTGTGTGTTTGGTTTGAGTGGAGACCCGGGTTCGAAACCCGCGGTCTACACTTTATTGGATATTTTAAAATCTTAAATATTGCTATTATTTTTATTCTTTTATTTAATCAATATATTAATTATTTATTTATAAATGTAACGCATCGTATTTTATTTTTTTCTAGATAATGATAGTAATAATAATAATAATAATAAACAAAATAAATTCGACGTTTTATGAAGCTTATACTTGAAATCGGATCTCGTCGGTACGTTCGGGACACTCAAAAACGTTAGAACAGGTTAACAGGCTTTGGCCCAACACACCACCTAAACCTAACTAAACCCTAAACCTAATTACAACTAAATAAGTATCACCACCCTCATTCTCACAACCCTTCAACCCTCTCAACACCAGCCACTCCCCCTTTCCCTGCGTTTTCCGGCGGCCGGAGCCGGGTTTCCGGCGCTGACCTTTCTTCTCCGGCGGACACTCCTTCCCTGGCTACGCACCACCTACCTCGCTCCTTCTCCTTCCTCCCGTAGACCCCACACACTCGAAACCCCCAACAACACCCCCTCTCCCTCTCCTGCCCAACGAAGACGACGGCGCCGCCGCTGCGGTCGGCCGCCGTGCTGTGCCTCTCGTCTCTCTCCCTCGGTTCTCCTCCGACAACGATTCAAGCCGTCTCTCCGGTCGCAAACCACCTATCTCCCTCTGCAACAATGCCGTCGGCCACCTTGGGTGGCGGCGTGTCAATCAAGCGGCGGCAGTCGCCGTGTCTCAGCGACGACAACAGCAGCGATATAGCTGCGGTTGTCTAGCTCGACGGGCGGCGGCGGTAGTAGTTCATCACGGCGGCAGTGATGGTGGTGGCCTTCATTTTGTGACTCGGTTCTCCGAGTCGACTCGGTTCAGGCTTGATTCGGATTCGGGTTCTGCTTAATCTCAGCTCAGGCTTTCAGGTTCACTCTTTCAGGTCCGGGTAATGCTTCGGCTCCAGTCTCGGTTCAGGTTAGGTTCATTCGTTTCAGTTTTGGTTCGGATTCGTGTCAGGTGATCATGCTCTAACTCTCAATTTCAGGTTGGTTTGTTTCAGTTTCGGCTCATGTTCAGTTCGGGTCAGTTCTGGTTCGGTCAAACCAGGTCAAACCTGGTCAACTGTGGTCAAACAGTCGCGGGTTCGAGACAACATCAGTAAACAACAGTTCCTGTTCGGGTTTCGGTTCAGACCATGTTCGTTTCGGGTCTCGTTGGGTGTTCGGTCAAACCTGGTCAACTTGGTCAACGAAAGTCGAACCTGGTCAAACAGTCAACGGTCAGCCTTAGTCAAAGTCAGATTCGGTTCGGGTCAACACTAGTCAACAGCCGTCTTGGTTCGTTCAGGTTCGGGTCAAATCTGGTCAAAGCTCGGATTGTGGTCAACTTTCCAGTTCTGGTCAACACTCGGGTCTCGTGGTACTCAGTCGAATCCGACTCGACATGGTATATCCCTCTATAGTTAGTTTTTAGATATAATCGTTATAAATATACATTTACATAACTTGTATGGAGACTTAAATATATATATATTGTTTCGTTATTATTGCGTTTTGACAAATAATATCGACACTTGTGTGTCGGGATCGTCCAAAAACAAGAGGAAACTCTGCCCGATTTTCTACAGGTAATATATTTATTAAACTATTCGACAAAATATATTTATTAAACTATTCGATAAAATATATTTATTATTTGAACTATTCGACGGAATATATTTATCGATATTATTTTTTTGTCGACAAAGATATACTTACTTCTTTATTATGCTTTTCGACAAGAGCATAAATTTATTTATTATAAATCTCGACAAATATACTTATTTACTATACTTTTGACAAAACATATTTACTTATTATATTCATCGACAAAATATAAATTTATTTATTACAATTCTCGACAAATATACTTATTTACTATACTTTTGACAAAACATATTTACTTATTATATTCATCGACAAAATATAGATATATTTATCATATCTCGACAAATATACTTATTTATTTTACTTTCGACAAAACATATTTATTTTACTTTCGACAAATATATTTGTACACCATTCGACAATATACATATATATCTCATACAATTCGTTAGAATATAAATATATATATACCCAATATGCTTTTCGTCAAATATATATATTAATTATTCGACAACACTCCTACAACCCTTTTGATGAATTTAATTTAGAAATTCCTTTCTTAAACGATGTTAACTATATACGTACTTTCAACTCCAATTCGAATCCTTCGTCGTAGCTTCTATTATTCATGTACATTAGTTTGCCATTTTTTAAGGTGACCTCGATGTCCCCTTTCTCCCACTCATCAACTCGTCGTGGAATTTCCAAAGAAGACTTAGCAAATCTGTGAGTACACTACATGTTTCCATATACAAAAATCACAAACACTTAAACTTTATGAAACGCACGAACAATCCTATACACATGACTACTTGAATCGTATACTTGTTGCTTGTCTGGGGATAAACGTTGTGCTATGCTTTAGTCATTAACTATTTTTAGCCTTGTTTGACATGCTTAGCGCTATAGGAATTCACGCATCCACCTCCATCGCTTAACACGTGAGGTCATGTTAAAACATCGTGATTGCGTTACGGGTTTGATTATTAGCATTGCATGCCTTGATATTGCTCTTGTATAGATTTAGTTGCCATGAGGATTGTTAAAACTTTATTCGTATACGTATGCTATGCTTAAACTTGTGTACTCGCCTTTGCTTTTGCATTGACTTTATTTTAAAACATGTTACAGGTTGAAGGAGATGACGCTATGAAAACAATATAGCAAGGACTAGATACACACAAATTAGACGTTAGGTTTAATGTCGACGTATCAATTTTGTCATGACTTTGCAAATGTTAGATTGTTCTTTGTTTTGTTACATTGATGTATTTGACAATTCTTATGAAATGAAATATGGTTTAATTAATTATTGTCACTTAATAATGTTGTGAGCAATGAGCAATCTCGTTTTCGTCTCATCCCGATGTTTCCGCCATCGGTTGGGGTGTTACAATAAATCATGAAAAAAATGCGTAACGAAACTTTAAATAAATTCTAAAATTTTTAAACAGAGCGGGTTTTGGAACCCGTTTTTCGACGAATGTTACAGTATCCCCTACTTTTAGAAATTTCGTCCCGAAATTTAAGTAGTAGTGGTATGTTTGACTCGAATGGAGGGTGTTTTAATTTTGACAGTTACATAATCAGAAGAGGGTGAGAGTTTAAATTTTATTTGAGGCGGTAACGTTCCTAGTAAGGGTTGAATACCCTGTTACAGGAATCGCTTTTTGATGCCTAAAGTATGAAAATGCGGAACATGGATAAACAGAGTTGATTAACTAGGTATGATCTCACGCATAAGAGTTTTGAGGGAATTGATACATTTGAGAAGATAAGGTTATACCATAAAACAAAACTTCAACCATGATGATACTAAAACCTACAGGGAACCTCTCATAACTGCCTGACAATGCCTCTGATCCTTTGGCAAGAATACTTATATATAGGAAGTACCAGCGGCGTATCCACCATATTCTTGTCAAATTTTCATTGGCTTTGTCAGTAAGTTATGATTAGTTCTATGTGACTCTAAAATTCTTCAAAACAAACACAACAGCCAAAGCTTGAGTCTCGAATCTGAAAGGATACATGACTGAATGATGACAGTACCTCTCTCGTTTGTTATGATGAAGGGGTCAGTCTATGTAAAAGTGAGACACAACTCAACTTCTTTAAATGATGGGATTGAGATACGTCGAGGTGTATGATGATATGAAAATCAATGAGTAAAGATATAAAACAAACTGTAATATCAATTCGCATTAAAATTCTTGGATACATAAATTCCCTAGTTTACAATTGGGATACGTAAAGATTGAGATAACATAATGAAAACATAAAAACTAGACGGTTGGAGTTGAGTCTTGATTCTTGGTGAGGGAAGGCTACTTGGGTGGTTCGTTTGGGCCGTTATTATCTTCAACAGGATTAGCGTTGATGTTGTAAGCTCTTCCTCTTGCTGGTGGTGGAGCTGGGTTTGCTTGATTTGCTTGGTTAACTGGGTTTGCTTGAGCTTGGGCGTTTATGATGTTAACCAATCGAGGGCACGTGTTTCTGAAATGGGTAGGGTCGCCACAATTAAAACAAGCTCGAACATATGGAAACATGGGGTATTGGGGTTGTTGATATGTTTGGATAATGTTTTGAGTAGGGGGTGAGGCTTGGTTTTGAGGGGTACCACAATTAGCACACAGTCGACAAGGTACGGTAGATGGATGGTGATAAAAACAGGTGTTGCATTGAGGGTGAGGTCCAATGTAAGGTTTCTTGTTTGGGTAAGTAGAGTTGGGTGCTACTTGAGTGATTGGGATAGCTTGAAGGGGTACGGCTTGTGAAGCTGATTGATTGCCTTGGGTGACGGCGAAATTTTGCCCATCTCGTTTTCTCTTAGGAGTGGGTTGAGAAGAGGATTCGGTTTGGGTTGGGTTTGAGGTTTCGGTTGATGCTTTATCCTTCTTCTTCTCCTCCTTGAAGTCTTTATTCCGTATGCGGTTTTCGGTGAGCTCTGTAGCTAACTCCATTGTTGCTTCTAAAGTTGCAGGTGTGGTACTTATTACAAGGTCTTGAATTTTTGAAGGAAGACCTCGAATGTAGTGCTCGATCAAACGGTAGAGGGGAGTGAACAAGTTGGGGACCATCTGATTCAACTCAAGGAATCTCTTGTTGTATGTGGTGTGGTCGCCCTCCTTTTGTTTTAAAGAATAGAACTCATCTTCCAATTTCTTGATTTCGCTTCTTGGACAGAAACGTCTTGTCATGATTTCCTTCAACTCTTCCCAAGTCAAAGTCATAGCATCTTCAGCACCTCGCTTGGCCTTCTCTGTATTCCACCATGTAAGTGCTACTCCGAACAAACGACCGGTAGCATATTGCACCTTGCGATCATCGGGGCAGTCGCAATTGAGAAAAGTGTTTTCCATTTCCTCAAACCAATGGAGGAGAGCGGTGACACCTTCAGTCCCTTCGTATTTTGGAGGATCGCAGGACTTGAAATGCTTGAAGGTGCATTTAGTGGTATTTGGGGGAGGGTTGACAACGTTTTGATCTTCTTGGTTGATTGGGTTGACGGGATTAGCGGTAAGGGCCTGTTGAACTTGAACTACGATGTTGGGTATTACGGCAGCCATTTGTTGAGCGATTTGGGCAGCCATGCGTTCGCGAGATTTTCCTGATCTCATATTTCTACGAGAGAGACTAGAAGACATCTACAAGGAATACGTATCGAGAGTATGAGTTTGACGTTTTAGGTGTCATGTGTCGTATTTAGAAATGAACATTCATAAAACAAATGAAGAATAATAAATTTACTACATCCATAGGATGTCTTGGGCTTTGCTCATGTTTTGGGCTCCTATATGTCCCCTTACTTGGCCTTGGTAGTCACGTGGGCCCCATGACTACTGGGCTTTGGTAGGGTTCATATTGGTGTTGGCCTGTTAACACTTGCGCTACCCAAATGAAAATCGTAAAACATGACAACAAAGTATAAGGTCGGAGGGTGTCCTGGTATGGACATAATGACAACTCAAAGTAGGGTTAGTTCGAACGACGTTTGGTGTGGTATGCTTTGGCCTAATAGGTCCTTCGTACTCTCATCGTTAGTCCCCAGGTAGGCAAACTGGTCCGTTATATTGGATTTATACGAATGCTAACCTAGACAGGACGTTCCGACTACCGGTACTTGTACCCTTACAGTTACTACATGCCCGTCGTAGAACTCACTTTGATGAGATTGAAAAACGAAAAATGCGACAAAATCTTGAATAAAGGAAATATGAGGATGATTTGAATATGTGAACATTGAAATATGTGTGATGAATGTATATGTAAGCATGTTATGTTTGACAACAAGTATAACTCATTAAGTATCACACAATATGATAGTGGAAGTGTTTGCATGCATTTGTGTGTGTAATAAATACGAAACAAATAAACATCATGAGTTTGCATGTAACCACATAAACAATTAAAATCTAATCAACTATATTATAGGCTCTAAGGGTCTAATAACCTATCATATATCCCTATAGTCAAAAGCTCTGATACCAATCTGTCATACCCTGACCCGCAGCGGAAATGGTAGTCGGGGCATGATTGGGTTTTCATCAAAGCTCATGACATTTACTATAAAGTTTCATATTTATTATTTCTCTTTAAAGAAGAAGCTACAATAAACATACAAGTACAATATGTTCAAATACATTTTCATTTGAATTACAAACCAAAGTATCCATTAAACAAAAATCATACAATTATAAAGGAAAACTGTTACTAAATGTCCATTCCAAAGTATTAACTTGTTTATTCTTCTAGGCCATCCTACGTGTTTCTTTACTCAACTGGATCACCTGTATCATGTGTAAAAATAGGGTTTTTGGGTCAACAAAAGTTGGCGAGTGAATCTTATGAAAACATTTGAACGAATTTGTTATATTGGTTATAAAAAGGTGCATAACCACATATGAGTAAACGTAAATGTAAATTTAATCACAAAACTCATAATATAAATAAATGCACACGCACACACCAAATGATGAACAATGAGATCAAGGCTCAATTAAACGGAGCCAATCTAATGAGGCACGCGATGTTCAACTCGTCTCCCACGAGGAACTGATGGGCCTAATGAATGATTTGCACGCAACTTGACAAAATGTAAACACACATCACAACAAACAATATTTACATCACAAGTTTAGATCATATAATGGTAATAGCACAAGTTTAAATAAACGAAATAATTAAAGCGACACATGATACACCCCAAAACATGAATAAAAAGGGGAATTTGTAAGGATTCACTCACAGTGGGTGCGTTCCTTGATAATGATGAATGCGCATGAATTTATGATTCAACCGACGAGGGAAAACTAACCTAAATAATAACGTAATAATTCAATAAATAAATTTCATTTGAAATTAATATATTTTTAATTAGTGCTCTTAATGAGATTTTTAGATTTATTTTTGTGAATTTAATGTGAATTTTTAGGCTTTAAAACCTTATTTTGAGGTATTTTTAACTAATTTTCAAAGAAAATAAAAAAGATTTTTAATTAAAAAAGTTGCCCTTTTTCCTAGGGTTGACTGGTCAACGGCCGGTTCAACCGGTTTAATTATTGGCAGCGTGTGAGGTTCGAACTCGTGACATCCCGTATACGTGCACGCAGCTCTACCAACTGAGCTACGTGTCTAACCCGAAATAATCTCATTTTTAATTATATATATATACAAATTAGATTAATTCATATTTTGTTTTTATTTTAAAAAGCTTCGATAATTGTCAAAACCGGTTACAGAAGCAGGATTCGAACTCGGGACCTACGGTTCGTGTGCACACAGCCTGACCAATTGGGCTGTGTGTCTAACCCGAAGAATACAAGATTTTAATTAATCTTATATACTAACTGAGTTGTTTTATATATATGTTATAAAAATGTTTGCGATGTGTAGGGAAATCGGAATGTGTTTAAGACTCGAACCCGGGACCATATGTTTCAAGTGCACACAGTCCACCACTGGACTGTGTGTCTAACCCGGTATTTTATCCGATTTTAATTATACATATAAACTGTTTAATCTTCATCTTCTTCATCGAAATAACCC
>CAMTDV010001015.1:0-35471 GCA_947069175.1 Scalesia atractyloides | reverse complement strand
GGAGGAAACTCCTCTCGAAGCTCCACCTCACACCGCGTAGGTTCTCAGGTTTCGGCTCGAGTGTAGATTTTGTACATTTGGTAGTTAATTGCATTTATGTGTTTTTATTTATTTCATGTTTCGTATTTGTGTGTGTTTGTGTGTGGGTCAGTTTAGTTGGTTTTTGCAGGTCATATCACGCATCATTTGTGGAGCGCGAAAAATTGCAGGTACGTTTGATAAATCCGGTAAAACGAGGGTGATTCCGTAAGCTAAAAAGCCAACATTATAGTTTCAACAACAAAATTTTGTCTAAGGCATGAAACTAAAAAACAAAGAAACTTTCTGTGAAAACAGGTCTTTCGTGGGGCAGCGAGAGGCACAAGCCTCCTCGGTCGCGGCCCGCGAGAGACCATCAATCTCCGGAATCCAACCTCGCTCGCGGGGCGGAGAGACTTAGCAGTCTCTCTCGCGGCCCGCAGAGACCCTATCTCTGCACATAAAAAACCCTAGCCTTCATTTTACACACATTTTCCCACTTTCTTCCCCTTCCCCATTACGGCTACAACCATCTTTTCACCAAAAATTCGCCATTTCTAGCCCAAATTCACTGAAATCTCCCACATTTTCTTCATTACATAAATCCTCACTCATCTTTAAGTAATTCCACCCGGTTTTCCCCTTTTAACCTGCATTTCACCGGTGTTTCAAATTTTCAATTTTTGTACACTAGTTCCTACTGATCTACACCAAGGTATGCTTCTTCGCAACTTTTATGCTTACATCTTCATCATATATCTCGTTTTGTATTTATTTTGATGTTTGATACTATGCTAGTTGCTGGTTCGGTTAGATTGCGGGTTGGGTTAAACTGGGTTTGACTTGAGTTTTGATGGTGATACTTGTTAATTTTGTGGGTAGATTAAGTACATGCAGGGTTTCCTTAGCGGGTTTGGTGCGGTCCAACATTGAGTGTGGGGATGAGGGTTGGTTAACATTGTTACTAAAAATCCGATTTTTAAGATCGTCAACCGTTTTTCCACCATGTTCAAACTGTTTTATCTTGAGAATTACACTCAATGTGGGCTCTTGTTTCGGCACTTTGATTTAATTGAGGACAATTCAAGTGCCGAGAGGGGGGTAATGTTTGATTTTTGATACGTTTTTCGGGGGGTTAGTAACATCTGAATGGTCATGCATATAAGATTCGGTCTCGCTCGTACTCAATCTCCATTCGGGCGAGATTCGGTTTTCATTAAATTAATAATGTTACACCCTTTTCAAATATATCTTAAATTATGAGGTAAAATGTTTTTCTGTTGCAGACCATGACCGCGAATGAATGCTATATGGTCATTTGTAGTATGTGGTTTCTTTCTTTCTAATGTTGTGCTTGTCTTACTTGTGCTCTATGCAGATGTCAGGAGAGGGCAGTTCGAGCAGGCTGGAAGGAAGAGGCGGGGACCAACACCTCGTCAGAGAGGTGACCCCGCCGATGCGCCACAACAACCTTCATACTTCGGCAGACGCATAATTAGATATGTTAGTAGGCTCGATTCAGTTCTTATTTTTTTTTAGCTTAATACACCTTAATTGTCAGTCTACTAGTGGGTACTCATCTAGGAGAAATGAGAAACTGAAACCGCCAAAAACAGTATAAGGAATGCCGTTATAAACTAAAATATTTAGAATTTTTAATCATGTAAAAAGAAGAAAAAGAATAGAAAATGAGCTTGATTGAAAAGTAAACGAGGCCTATGGAATCTCCCTTGGGGATGGTGACTCTGATCGAGAATCCCTCTAGGATTAGTTGAAATTTTAAGTATCGAAGCCCACGTTGTCGCTCTCGGGGATGGTGACTCTCGTTGAGACAGCCTCTAGGTTAGATATGCAAAAAGAAATCAAATGCTCAAATGAAAAAAAAAGAGAAAAAGAAAATTGCTTGATTTTAAATTCTTTATATTTTGGTATAAAACGGTTAGGAAAGGGTTTAAATAATTCGTTCCTTTTGTTTCATAAGCTTGAGGTGTGATTAGGGATACTGTGTACTCTAGTGTGAGACCCTAGGTGGATTGACCACACTTAAATTAAATTTACATGATAAGAGGTTTGAATCGAATTTGAGTTTAAGTGGATCCAATACTTGCAATCGCGGTTAACATGAATCTTGTTCCCTAATGAAAATAATCGTAATTGTTGAAATCGAGTAATTGTTTGGTTATGATTCTGTTTATGCACGATTCTTTTTCGAGGGCGAAAAGTGTGGAGATATTTGATGTATTGAATAATACATCCATTTATCTTGTAGAGTTTGTATAATTTTAGCGCGTTTTCGTTTCGGTTTGTCAAGAATTTATCTACTTTTAATCCAAACGCGTTGTGCAGGTCTTGGTTCGTGAAAACAGTTTGAAGGATGGGAAAACGAGCGAAAATGGTGAAAAGAACCGAGACGGGACGTGAGTGAATCGAAAACGAGAAAACGAAACGCAAAACAGGAATTACAACCCGGTTGCGGGGCACGACCGGCACACCTCAACTCTCTCGCGGCCCGCGAGAGAATAATAGTTATCATCCGGACTTCAAGTCGGTCGCGGAGCGACCGACAGGCTTCAACCCTCTCGCGCCGGCGAGAGGGCCTTTTATCCAGAAAGTTTCAAAACCTGATTGAAAGTGGACTTGTTTGTTATTAAAAGTCTCATTATTGAAGTTAAACTGATATTGGAACAATCTTGGACGAACTAGGGCTGATTAGAGGCACTTTTCTGGAGATTTGGAGCTAGAAGGAGAGGATCTAAGCTGCAAGGATTGTGTGGGTGATCAAGAGAGTTCAAGGGAGGAGTTTGTCATGGTTTTATCATACCAATCTTCACCTTTGATTACCTTGTTTTACTTGATCATGCTACCTTGTTATAAACTTTGTTTACTTTGCTTTTCAAACATGTTTTTAGGCTAGATCTTATTCAGTTGCCTAAGTTTTGGATGATAAATTTTATGAAACTTTGATTTGATTTAATTTAATTTATGGTTTGAATGTTTAATTGGTAAAGGTCACAACTTTAATTATCTAGTTTAGAGTATATGCATGATCTTGCTTGTTTTGTGATTGTTTGATTGTTTTGCATGAACTTAGATAGATGTCTTCCATATAATAGGTTTATGTTACTTTTCGTGTTCTTAGGAATTCGTGAAGTTATCGTAAAATTGGCCAATAAAACCGGGGAAACAATTGAGTTAATTATGAAATCAAACTTATCATTATACCTAACTTGTTTATTGAGGAATAACAATTAGTTGGCTGAATTAATTTGGTAAATTGTTAGATTAGGGTTTTAAGAAATTCTCGAATCTAGTTTCCTTGTCATAATTAAATCAGTTAATCTAAACTAGAAATTGTAGTTGGTCTAGGTTAATTATTGAGAGGTAATTAATAATTAAACACTTTATTGATTTAAAAAGATAACTGAAAATGAATCTTTAGGCCCGGTAAACAAATAAAAAGGATAGGTTATTGTAGGTGTCTTCCTAAGAAGGGTCAGGGTCCTGTTTGATAAACCTAGACTTTAATATGTCAAGATCCTGGTAAAATATTCAACCTGATTAATTATTATTAAATTGAAGGAGTAGTAGTCTAAAAATCCAACCTAGGTAACTAGTTCATTATTTCTTGATTAAAATCCAAAATTCCCTAGAAGTTCATAGTTTGGTCATTTCAATTTAGTAGTTTTAGTTAAATTGATAATTTAGATTTATTAGTAAAAACCCCCCCTTTAAAATATGCATAGTGTGTAATCGAGTCTAAATTAGTAGTCATAGTAATTAGAGAGTCCTGTGGGTTCGATAATCCGGACTTGCTTAATGTTATCCTACAATAGATCGGTCCACTTGCCGGTTAGTAGTTTAGTATAGTCTAGGAGTCTAGAATTAGGATAATTTGAGTCTAGAATTAAGATAATTTAAGTCTAGAATTAGGATAAACTTTTTTGTTATTAATTAACTACTTTTAGAACATCAGGAATCCACAATCCCATTTTTCTGCAGTGACGCCAAACCAAGTTTCCATGTGCCGCATAACAAACACCCCACAATCGACCGTGTTGCCTACTATCTTCCATTCAAATTCAACCTTTTCCGGCACTACATTTTCAATTTGTCTTGCTTTTAGGTGATTCACCAGTTTCATATACCTTGTGAAAATGTGTTTCTGAAATCAAATTTTATGATAAAATTACATTAACTATTTTCAAAATCGAAAATTAAAAACCTTAAGTGTATATAGAAATGTCTTACAACTTTGTATGGAGTGCTTTTTTGAAAAAGTTTTCATCATTTTTTACACTTTTTGATTTAAAAACTTACGTTTCTTCTTTGCGCCTGTACTTTGTAGCCACAAACCAAATCAAAATGCCACTGACCAAGTACCAAATCATACGAAAGCACCATTAACGTTATAATGTATACACATTCAATACATAATACACAAATGCAATCAATTGGGTATTGCTGGACATTAGACAATCCTATTAAATACACCTTCACTTCTCCGAAAAATGTTAAAAGATATCATAATAATTATTATCTAAGCATGAAACATTCTACCATGTTTCTAATTGCATACTATTGTGTTCCCTTGTTATACTCTGTAACCAGATTACAAAAACAGTCATGTTCATCATTATTTACAAATAAAATACTTAAACCATGTTACACACATTGTCAAAACCAAATAACACACCTAAACTTATAAAATACACATGTGTACCCCAACTAGGAATTAGTGGACAATCATATAAAATACACAGGTGTACTGCAACATAAGGAAGTAAACCCACGGTCGTTTTTGAGCTTAATAATCAGATTAAAATCATCATTGTCATATACCCAAAAAACCCATAAAATTAGAACGACAACACAACAAACATTACACATGATTCTGCACAAACAGATATAATCGATAAATTCGAAACCCTAGTTTCCGAATGTTTGTTCTTGTATGTCGGCAGCAAGCTAATAGACATACAACAATGACCGAAATCGTCACATAAACTACAACATCAACTACAATTACCTCTTATGTTGACTAACGAACTTAACAATGTGGACCAACCGTCCCACCAATCGACGGCGTACTTCTTGCAATGCGGAGAAACCAAGAACGTAAGAAATTTGGGGGAAGAAATCGTTTGAAAGGAATACTTTTGAATACAGGATTCTTGTAAACAATTTAAGTGATTTTGGAGAAGTGAAAAAATGGCGGATTACTATGGAAACGTTTCGTGTTTTTTAATTTAAAATATTCGCCCCTTTTTAAAATTTCTTATCTACCCTTTTTTATTATATTTAAAGTGTAAAAGATTTCTAATTAATTATAATCATACCACTAATAAGAAATTAAAGATGATGAAAATCAATGGCCTAAATGAGTTTACACATTTCAGTCTTACAAAGTTGTTCACTCTAGATCCCTACCCTTTATATATATATATATATATATATATATATATTATTTTTATAACGGCGTCTATAACCAATATTCGAACTTTCGATTTCAGTTTTTAGATATTGACAGGTGGATAGTTGACTTTGAAACCACTGTCCTCTTCTATCATTGGAAAACTAAACATTCAAAACTCATTTATATATCAATTAACTATTAACATAAATATATTAAGAGTAAATTGCACAAAACATCCTTTATGTTTCCTCAAACTTATAGGTTTCAGCCTTAATGTTTAAAAGTTGCTAATAATGTTTAAAAGTTGCTAAAAACAGTCTTTATGTTTATTTTTGTTGCGGGTTCAATCCTTTACAGCTAACCACGTTATTTTCTTCAATTAAGTTCCCTCACATGCATAACATGTGAGGGTATATTCGTCATTTTGGTTGATCTTCTATCCATTTCAATCATAAAAAAAAAAGAATATTTAAGTTTTAACCTAGTTTAAACAAAGTTTGGTAAAACGTACACGACTATAGAGGAGCACGATTACCGTTTGATAGTGTTTAAGTCTAACTTCGGCGTCCTAAGCGTCACCAGTTGCTGGATCCGACTACTGAACACGGTGTTACGAAGTTCTCTGATTTGACGGCATCGGAGTGAGAGGTATCTATGGTTGAAGAGTCGTTTGTCGTTTCCGTCTGATGCGAATAAGGCGCCGATTCTTCCAACTGATGATAATCCTGAAGAGTTTGATTGGCATGATCAAAATCTTTGTTAATCTTTACAGCTTAGTGGGCTAGCTTAACAAGATTCCTATCTTAATTCCGGGTTCGCCGGAATCCGGCGAAGTCGTCGGAGAAGAAGACCGGAAAAGAGGGTTTTGGTTTTTAAAAGTTTGGTTTATTGCACATTAGTCCCTGCGGTTAGAATTTTTTTAAAATAGGTTAAACCTTAAATATTCTTTTTTCTTATAATTGACGTGGGTGGAAGATCAACCAAAATGACGAATATACCCTCACATGTTATGCATGTGAGGGAACTTAACTGAAGAAAATAACGTGGTTAGCTGTAAAGGATTGAACCCGCAACAAAAATAAACATAAAGGCTGTTTTTAGCAACTTTTAAACATTAAGGTTGTAACCTGCAAATTTGAGGAAACATAAAGGATGTTTTATGCAATTTACTCATATATTAATTTATACGATAAAACCCATGTCTTTTTCATCCCATACAACCAGATGACGTGGCGAATGGGTCTTCATCATGCATGACCTTTACTAAATTCACCATTATCGTCTTCTTCAGGGACCTTTCTTTCTTGACAAGAATATCCCCTTCCCCCCCCCCCCCCCCCCCCCACACCTACCCACCCCATCCAACGGCCCATACTCTATACATTTTTTTCTATCAACATTTTTGGTCATCATATTCCATGATTATGAACCAGAATTCAGACATTTCTGTAAAATATATATATATATATTGAAGTGATCAACATCAATATATTCAATATTCCATAATCCTTATATCTGCCTCATTCACATTAAAAATCCTCCAATAATTCAGGGTTCTGCAGTTTTTTGTTCTTCAGAAAATCTTGCAGATTAAAGATGGTAAATTGATGAATCTTGCAGAGTTTCTATGATTTCTGGGTTCTGGAGATTTTGAAGTTTATGTTGTCTGCTTGATAATCCAATTCAGGTTTGATCCTGATTATCAGTATTTGGTTTTTGCGTATGCAGAATTTTGGTAAAATTAAGAACTTTTGGTGATCAATTTTACTGAAAATTTTGTAACTCTGGTTGCTGGTTTATATTTTGAAGTTAATTTTCTAATGAAAAAATCTTCAAATTTGGTGTTGAAGTTCTTGAATTGAAAAAATCTTACAATGTTTTTTTTGTAAATGTGTTTAAAAAAGAAGTTCAATTTTAATAGGATCAAAGTATGTTCTTGAATTTATTTACTTTTTGGTTTCTTCCATCCTTCAAAAATCTTTCTTTTTTTTTTTTTTTTTTTAATTTGGTTAAAAAAATATTTAATTTTGAAAGGATCAAGGTCTGTTACTGAATTTATTCACTTTTTGGGTTCTCCATCCTTAAAAAATCTTACATTCCTTTTTGGGAATTTTGGTAATAAAAAAAAGTTCAATTTTACAAGGGTCAATGACTGGTCTTGACCCTAAGGTCTTCCTAAATTTATCCATTTTTCAGTTTCTTCCATTCTTAAAAAAGAATTTACATTTTTTTTGTAAATTTGGGGTTTACAAAAAATGTTTAATTTTACAAGGATCAAGGTCTTTCTTGAATTTTCTACACCTTCTGTTTTCTTGCATACATTAAAGGTTGATCAAATATCTTGAGAGTTAAGTATTTTTTTTTTTTTGGATTTTATTTATTTTTTTCAGACACTTGAGGTTCTTCTTGAGTTTTTAGATAATTTCCATTATTGCAAACATTGTTTTTCTCAAAATTGTGAACTTTTTTTTTTGTCAATTTTCTTAATTTGATCAAGCACCCAGTCTAAGCATGTTCTTGAATTTCCAGGTTTATTTGTTTCCTGATTGCATTTAGCAAAATTGTTGACTTTTAGGTAGTCAATTTTCTTGAAAATTATGTGAAAGAAAAAGTCAACTGCTTGCTGTCTGATCTTCCATGTTTTTGGGTGGTTGCATTTAGCAAAATTGTTGACTTTTTGGTAGTCAATCACTCTGTCTTGGCTTGTTCTTGAATTTCCAGGACTATTATTTACTTTCTGCTTGCATCAATGATACAATTTCAGTCAATTTTGTTCAACCTTTTGTCAATCAAATTTCTAACTGTTTTGTTGTTTGATCCACCTGTTTTTGGGTATTGCAGTTTTTGATCTTTTAGTTAATTTGATCAATCACCCACTTAAGTTAATAATCTATGATCAATCACCCACTATTTGGTGATCAATTTTCTAAAATAAAAAATTGGTTAAAGTGAAGTGACTGATTGAACAAACAATTTTTAATTCTGTGAGTTGGTAATCCAGAATATTCTTAGATTTCTATAATTATTTATTTCTTGAATGCATTCATGTTCTAAATGTGGTCAAAAATAGAGTTTGTTTGTTAAGGAAATATATGTGCTTAGGAACTGTTTATGAACACTTACCGGACAAGATTTTGTGTTTGTGTTCGTTTGTTAAGGAAATGAATGTGTCTGTGTTCGTCTATTAATTTTAGGTAACGAAAGCAAACAAACGTTTATGGACACAAACTAATGTTCATGAGCACAAATGAACACAAACAAGCGTTTATGAACAAAATGTATAATACACTAATAGAAATAGTTAGTTTATCGTAATTTTGAAGTATTTAAATAAAATATAAAAATTTAAAGCACTAATGAACCATCGAACATGTTACCGAACGTTCATGAACGTAAATCATGAACTTACCGGTGGTCAGTTTCTGTAAATTTAATCAATCTTGTAATGATCTGTGTTCATGATACAGGATGTTTGAAAGATTATACTAATTCTCATCAATCAAGCCCCCTTTTTTTCAAGATTTGATGGTGATTTCATCTTGGATTTTAGGAAAAGGTTAAATTTTTATGTTTTTCCAAGCAACTTTATTTGGTAATTGATGAATACAATGAATGTTACACAAAACAAAAGTTAAAACATGATTCTCTGTCAACTTCTGAATGTCATGTCCTCTTTTTACTATAGCTAAACATATGTAATTACCATATTCACCCTTCTCTGTAGTCAACTTTTGACTTCAAAAATTTAATATCTACATTGGTACATTTAGAATGGTTGGTCATAATGTTTTATACCATAGTAATCTTACTGTATGCTGATACATTGTTAAGACCTCTATGTCAAATATCAACGAAACCTGTAACAGTTTTGAGGTTAAAAATCCATCAGTTTACTCTAAAAGTCAATATTTAAGTCTAGTTTTTGGAATAAGCTGATGTATTTATTCCTAATTAATATCTTATTTGCAACTTGTGTTCAGAATTTGGTAGATTTATAGGCTCTATATCAGACATAAGAATTTTTAAATATAACAAAACTATTGGATTAAAATCAAAGTCCACTTTGACTCCGAAATTGAATTTACATTGATATCTTGTAGCTTCTTGATTCATATTATGTTCTACTCATTGATCTTTTTTGTATGATAATGCAACTCTAAAGTTCGATGTCGATAATAAACTAATTCTTACTAATTTTGAAGTTAAAAATCGATCTATTTGACTTCAAAGTAAAAACTGAATTATTATTTTGGAATCATTTACTTTAATATATTCTTAACAAATGTCTTTATCTATTTGCAACTTGTTTACAGAATTTGGAGGTATTTAGAGGCTCTAAATCGACATTAAAGTTTGTAAATCAACATTAAACCATTTGATCAGCGATGAGGAGAGCTATAGTCAAATCTTTGGAACCAATTCACTCGGCTTTTCGTCATTATGAAGCGAAAAGTTTGTTATTAAATGCAAGTGCGGTGTTATATGATGTAAGATACAAAACTGATGTGTGTAATTATGCGCATTCATCATATATGTTTTCAAGAGCTATGTCTGTGGGTGCTGCTAATGTAAACTATGAAGGTTGTGAATTTATAATATTTTCTAGTTTATATTTTAATTTTTTGGTGATAAATATTGATTTAAATGTGTTACATCAGGTTCAGAAGTTAAAAGAATGGGCCCTCTTGTGGAGTATGAGCGTAGAATAAGTGTTGGCGAACTTGAAGACGGTGATAATTGTCAGGTACATGTGTTTACATGGTATTTCATAGTAACCGTCAAAAACATGTGAGTTTTAAGTACGAATTGGGTTGACCCGAAACACTTTTTTTATCTTAAAGTATTGTAATGAATACTTTGTGTTTGAAAGATGATTACAAAAAAATATATTATTTTAGAAGTGATGTAACTTTTTATATAAATGATTTTAGAAGGTTTTATGTGTAAAAAATATACTTTGGATGACTTTTGACCCGTTTCCCTTTTAGCTGTCCATACTTGTTTGACATATTAGAGGTAAACGATAACCAAAATCTAACTATTTCATAAGTAAATAGGTTAAAAAAAACTGCAACATTTTTATGACATACCATATGATATTGTGATATTTACTTTTGCGGAAAGATTCCAAGTACTATCTTCTGGCAATTATTATGATTCTTGACAACTTTATGGTGTTGTTTTGGTCCATGAGATTCCTTTTTAGGCACTTCCTTGAAGGGTATTTAAGGTAATTCAAATGCTACAATTCTTTTGCAGATAGGAACCTTGAGAAAAATTCAAAGACTCTATGACGAGCTCGGTAACTCGGTCCATGCGTGTCACTTGGATCGTGATTCTGATCCTGGGAAAACCGGGAGGTAAATTTTTTATTTACCAATTTTACCATTCAACTTAAAAACTTTATCAAACTTGAGGTGTAGTAATTTGACACTCAAAAGTCAAACATTGAACTCAACAGTCAACTAACGGGCGTTTGAATCAATTTCAGGAGTAGGTGGCTATGGTCTCGTTTTATGCCTCAATCTTCGGTCTCACCGGTGAAAGGTCTCTATCTTTATGGCGGGGTTGGCACCGGAAAAACCATGTTAATGGACTTATTTTTTGATCAACTGTAAGGACTATATTTAATAGTGGGCGGTTTGGATAAAAAGTCCATATGGTTGGCTTTGGTATGAGTAAAAAATGGCTCAAGTCGGGTTGAACTGAATCACTTTTTGTCTGGATTTTTTTAAAATAGTTTTAGAAAACAAATTTGTGTGTTGAACATCATTACAAAGTTATATTAATACAATACTAATCTAGTTTTTTTGAATAAAGTGATTTAAGAGGTTGTAAACATTAACAACATGCTTTACAAAGTTATAACTTGTTTGACACATTTGACCCGCTTTCTTTTAACTATGGTTTTTTATTTTACCCTTTTGATCCGAAAGTGATAACACCTAACCCGAAATGTACTTCCAACTTCTGTCCTTAGGCCTTGCAGTTGGAGGAAAAAGAGGATTCATTTTCACGACTTTATGTTGAACGTTCACAGCCGCTTGCAGGTCAAATGCTTACTCTCTATTTGTTTGTTTGTACTTGGTTATCAGAAGTTTGACTTCTTAAGTCAAACCAACAAATTTTTAGTTCAACATACATACCATAAGATAATGAACTTAATTAAAGTAATAATGCATTGAAAATGTTGGTATTCATTTTGTTGCTACATTAATATGCAATGAAATAAAAAATAATAATTTGACTTATAATTGTTTGTGATGTAGAGGCACAAAGGAGTATCGGACCCCCTTGAAGTCGTTGCAGGCGAGATTTCTCATGAATCTATTTTTCTATGTTTAGATGAATTCATGGTACGTTATGACTCGCGCCATGATGTCTAAACAACTCTTTAGATAGTTTGTTTATATCTACATATTTACTTATGTATTTCTTTTGTGTTTCTTTTATTTTTTTGTCAGGTTAATGATGTAGCCGATGCATTAATATTAAACCGCTTATTTAAACATCTTTTTTGTAATGGTGTTGTAAGTGATCAAAGTTTTATGAATTTTTATAATTTATCATAACTTTTAAATGTAATTAAATGTTGCTGTTTTCATGCATTTTCGTGCAAGTATAGATACTTGTTGCTACATCAAACCGTGCTCCGGATAATCTTTACGAACGTGGATTGCAAAGAGATCTTTTTCTACCCTTCATCTCCACACTTAAGGTAATCACGACCGTTTGCATGCAGCTTCACTCCCATGAAACTTTCAACGTATAAATAAGATGTTTCACTGCTTACAACAATTGTCTATAAGATGCTTTAACAATGGCAAACTAGTCAATATCATTTGTTATCTAAGTCAAAATGTAAATTGTTGCAATTTTCATGATATGGGATAATTTTTCTTTCCATATGCATGATTCTTGTTGTGATGGTTATCTCTTATTGTCCCCTTTGGATGCAGGAAAGGTGCATAATACATGAAATTGGTTCTTCTGTAGACTATAGAAAAAGGACCTCGGTAATGAAACTCATCCACCTTAAATACAAATTATATCGTATTTTAGAGGTGGCAAAATGGGGGGTCAGAAACCGGTCAGATGGATTGACAAAACCACTTTTTTCTTCTAATTTTCTTCTTGTAGGCCGAAGAAGGGTTCTACTTCATACAAAATGGTACATCCGACTTCCTTATGCAAAGGTTCAAGGAGTTGATTGGGGAACACATAGCCCATCCTCGAGAGGTGGAAGTTGTTATGGGAAGGAGACTAGAGGTATATATCATCATCAATAAGCCGGTTTTTTATTGAAATAATATATATGTGTGTTCTGAGTGAGTGATCAGGTACAAATTATTTTTAAAGTGCGAAGGTGCAAAACACTAGCGTAATAATTACACTACAACATGTAGTGTAATAATTGTTACGCTACAGTTTTGTTGTAGCATAATAACTATTACTCTACAAAAAAAGTTGTAGCGGAATGATAATCACACTACAAATTTGTTGTAGAGTATTTATTTTGCTCGATAGCGTAATTACATTATTTGCAATATTGCCACCACACGCTTTTTTCTCTTGGCTGCGTACGATTCGCATCTTAGAAGTCATTCATATTTGATCAAAAACACTATATATAAAGTGATTTGACTAGTTTACCCTTCCCAAAATGTTATGTTACATTTCCCGTTAAGGGCAAATATGTCAGCGATTGTCGAATTTTGATGGAATACTAAATTACATTAAAAGTAGATGAATATATATATATATATATTTCAGTTGTTTCTACCCGGGTGGTGATTCATACTTCTTTAATTATGCATGATGTATAGGTACCTTTGGGTGCTAATGGATGTGCTTATTTTCCATTTGAGGAACTCTGTGACAAACCTCTTGGTGCTGCTGACTATTTTGGATTATGTAGTAAGTAAATCAAAATGCTATGAAAAGTTATTGTATACTAAAATGAGGTATAGTTTGACTTTTGAGGTCTAACAAACTATTTTTGACATTTATGAGTCTTAACTTGAAGAGTAACATAGTGTGGCATATCATAAGCTGTAAACAAAAACTACATAACAGAGAAATATAGATTCTTAAAATGTTGGAAATCTTTATGGAAGTTAGAAGTTGAAAGTCAACATAGTTGACCTTTAAAGTCAAAATATCTGATGAGAGAAGTCAAATGTTTGACCTCCAAAGTCAAAATATGTGATGAGAGAAGTCAAACTTAGCATATTTTCAATGGCAGAAAATTTTCACACACTGGCTTTGGATGGTGTCCCAATATTCGGGCTACACAACAGGACAGCAGCGTATCGATTTGTCACTTTGGTTGACGTTAGTCTCCTTTCTTCGCATTTTCTCTTGACTCGTGAATGCGTGTTTTGTGTCCCGATTTGTGAAATGACATTATTGTATGGCAATTATAGGTTATGTATGAGAACAAAGCTAGGTTGATGTGCACTGCTGAGGGAACTCCTTTTGAACTTCTTGAAAGAATCATAACAATCGCGGATGCACAGTATGTTGCACCTAGAACCTCTTCAAGATCGAGGAAGAATGACGATTTTGACCTTTGTGTCGACAACGAGTTGGGGTTCGCGAAAGATCGTACCATTAGCAGGTACGCAATGTCCCCCATCTCATTAGAGGTGGATTTATGAATTGTCAAAAATAGGGATGTTATTCATGTCAAGTCGGATGGAATCGTTGAACCTAACCCAAATACTTTTAAATTATGTAGCCAGAACATGACCCGTTTTAACCCATTTATCTAATAGAGTCAGCAGATTGACGGGCTGTAAATGGGTTGTAATTAAGCTGTAAACGGGCTAATATGTTGTAATAAACGGGTTAAACTGGTTGACGGTTAACTTGTTTAATTATACGAGGTGGAGGGATCAACCCGAACATGATCTGTTAGATTAAACTGGTTAACTAACATTTTCGCATATACAGGTTGACGGAAATGAATAGTAAAGAGTATCTCGAGCAGCATGGTGAAATGATAGCAAACAAATGGTTTGAAGTTCCGAGGAATGAAACCAAGAATGAGAATGTGGTGCATGCATGAGCTCGAGTATCGATGGCGGTTAGTTAGATACTCCTAAGCCGAGCCATCCTGCATCTTTGATTCGTTACTCAGTTGTGTGTGATTAGGTGGATGAGTTACTTGGTTTCGACTTGTTTCCGAGTCCCCTGGTCTTGTTTATATGATCTGATAGTGAGTCATGTTTAACTTATATATATAATAAAATCAAATGAAAGAAAATAATTTATGGTCGATCTTGTTGGTTTTACAATCTCGTCTTGAGTCTATAATGTTTTGATTATCAAATTGGTCGTTCTACTAGTCGAAACAACCTTAAGAACAGGATGATGTCATAATTAATTAGACAATTATGTGAGGCATAGAGAGTTATAATTTAACATCTTAGAAAAAAAGGTAACTAATATAAGTAGCAAACAAACCACTTATACCATGAAGTAGATATTATAGTGTGTGTGTGGAATATTTTGTCAAAACGTTGGTAAAACTCGGAATATCTTGTGAAAACGTTTCAAAAGTTTGTAAAACGATATTTTAGGGTTAAAAAAATGATCCGTTTTAAATATTTTTCATTTTTAAAAGACCAAATTACATGGATTGTTTTATGGATTATTCCAAACTTTTATGAAATTACGAATTTGTATCCACTTAATCCAATTTAGAAGTTGGAATGTACTTATGGAAATGTTTTTGATTACTTAAAACCATTGACTAATTTGGTGCATTTTAGTATTCGGGTAGAAATCAACATGTTAGCTAATTTTGTGAAACACAAAACTTATATAAAATCTCATACTGGCCAAAACAAGTCAAATTTCGTCCCCAGTATTTAAACCAAAATACATATTTTGGGAAAGTTTTGATTAACATGAGTTGCCAATATTTCTGAACACAAAATTTGCTTGCTTGAACAGTGCTAAATACTTGAGCAAGTCCTGCTGCTACTACGTGCAAAATCCAACCAACAAGATGATCAAATCTAGAGTACGGATGCAGTTGTATCCACGTTTTAGTGTCATATATTATATCATATATTATAAACACGTGAGCTCCATTCATCTTTAGCGCTGAAACGAGATAGAATACGAGCCAGTATTTGGATCTTTGACTGCTTTAAAGTTGTCGACACTCATCCCAAATCGTCCCAGTATTGAGTTCCCCATATCTTTCAACTTCCCTGTGCAAACAAAAATTTCAAATTTAAAGTTGTATGATAATAATATAATAATAATAATAATAATAATAAAATAATAATAATAATAATAATACTGTTTTTGAAATCACGGTTAACAAATTATTTATTTATTAAAAAAAAGATGTAGAACAAAAAGAGTGTTCGCATGTCAACCCAAACCCTAATAAAATGGTATGTTGATAAGCAGAAACAGCGTGTGGCAAAAAAGGTTTACATGTTCAAATATTAACATAGAAGGATATCTAGATAAAGTTTACCGATCATCTCTTCCTTCATTTTTTCGCGCTTTTCTATGGCCAACGGTTCTAAACGGAAAATGGTTCTCTTAGATTGGTGATTTGAAGGATCCAGTTCTAAGATTTTCTTCATATCTGCCAAAACAAACATATAAATAACTTAAACGAGGACGAAATCAAGTCCTGGAAGAAGTTATTACAAAACCGACATAACAACTGTGTACGGAAATGTAACACGAAATATCACTTATAGGTAAATTACAATCTTTTGAAAAAAAAAATAGCAAACTTACCTCTACATTATATTTAGAAACAAAAGTACTCACCAGTAATAGCTTCATCATAGTTTTCAAGTTTTTCATGGGCTTCTCCTCTCCTGATTAAAGCTTTCATGTATGAAGGATTTAGTTCCAAAGCTTTTGTGCATTCTTTCACTGTGTCCTCATACTTGCCCTACAAGCAAGCAAATGAGAGGGAATCATAATCTCTCTTTTGGTACACTAATAATATACATATATGTGTGTGACTGTGTGTGTATATGTATGCATATATCATTTAGTTAGGCTACTTCATAGTTCATAGTAGAGGTGTCAATTTCTGACACGATAATAATCAGATTTTGGGTTGTCATATTTAACAATAAACATTTCAACCATAAACCACTTAATTCAACGGTCCATGTTGGTGACTTATTTAGCCCATTTAATTAAAGATCAACAAATTCAAAATTAGAATAAATATAAAAAATATTGTTTTGAAGATCAACAGGCCAACACAACGACCCATTAACCCATTTATTACGCCTGTCAACCCGTTTACAACATGACTACAACTCATTTATTACCTGCTAACCCATTCTGACTCGTTCAGATAAATGGGTAACACGCGTAAGTGTGAACGGGTTAGGGTTGATGTCTTTGACACAAATAAATATAAGAGTTAATTTAATTTAATGATTTAAGTGTAATAAACATAATTTATATATAACAACCAATTTCTAGATCATACGTGATTTCATGTGGAAAACCTATTTTCACAGAAGTTACGTGGCAATGAATACTTTTAGTGTTAACATGCTCATTTATCAAAATTTGGAGACTGTTACTTTAACAGTAAAAAACAACAATGGCTTCAACCCTAAAGTTGTAACTGTTAAGGAACAAGAGATTCTAAGCTAAAGCTAAACCCTATTGTAACTGTTAAGGAACAAGAGATTCTAAGCTAAAGCTAAACCCTAGCAGTTCATGTCACAATGCGAGTTTCTACTTATAACCATTTAAGGGCGTCTGTTTGAAAGATGTGGAGCTTAAAATTTAAAGATATAACCAAATTAAGAGAACAAGAAATTAACTAACTTACCAGCTTGAAGAAACAAGTAGCACGATTATTATGACATATGGACCTAATTTCAGAAGAAGATGGCATCTCAGGAGCAAGTTGGATGGCATAATCATACTTCAATAATGCCTCTTCATACAATCCATCTCCAAATAACTTATTTCCTTCAACTTTTACTTCATTCATTTGTGTCAAAATTTTCTGCGTGTGGAAAGAAAAAAGATAAACAGTGTAAGACGAGGTTATTGTGCTTTTAAAGACATCCTCGGAAACAACATCATTTAACCTTAATGGTCATGTTAAACACGCAAAAACATAGCAGCATCAAGACAGTTAGCTTCGCTATTGAGCTTAAAAGATTGAGGGTGAACCTCCAATTGACCATATTTGTTGGAAAAACATCATCGAAGTATTTGAATTGAATTGTATTAGAACATTTAACTTCCAAAGCAGAGATTCAAGTTCTTCAAGTCGGTAGTGTTACTGTATTGGCTTCTATCTTTAACAAATTATGATTGATGTACCAAAAATCTTTACAAAATAGCATGCCACATCCCAAAAGCACAATTAAAGAATCACATTAGGTCAACTGCTCTTTTGCTTTTGAAAGATTGTTCCAAATAAGTGAGTTCATAGATACATGCTTAATTTAACCACAACCATCGATATAAATTTACACGAAGTCACCAATCATAACATTATACAATTAAACACATCTTGAGTATCCAACCAATGAAGATAAGTAGCTCCTAGACATGAGGTGAAATTATCTTACATGCCAAATGCCAACATCTAACAATCAGCAGTTAGAACATTAATGGTCCATCTGTTGATGAAACTGTTTTGACACATATGAAGTGCACACCCTACGACCTATGCTTACCACTAGACAACGAGACAATCATTATAACAAAATCCATGGTTCCCATGAATCCAAATACCTAATTTCATATCTATGAGTAAACTTTTTTTCAATCTGGAAAGGAACTCTTAGATGAATTAAAAAGAAAACCTGTGTAACTCGCTTCATATCTGTTTTCAACTTAATATAATAAGAACTAAGAAGCCCGAGATTCTTCTCTATCCTACTAACCCAATCCCTATGGGCTAGTAAACCGGCATTAAGCCAAATTTTTCCTAGAAACACACATATAACTTCCTTCAGTCACCTCATCAACCATATATGACAATCAACACCATTTTCAGCTCTATCCATCCTCAACGGCCTCGGTGTTCTGTGCATAACTAACCCATCAATGACAAGAAAAACATCTCTACAGTTGCTGGTGTTTAATTACAACTCCTTTACATGTATTCGTCATTCCGTACTGCAAGTTTGCAACAAAATCAAAAAACCTAGAATCTACCAAACATATCTAGCTATTCAAAGCATCATAATCTAAAAAACTTGACACCATAATTGACAACAAGCATAAGTTTACAACAAATATCAAAAGGCACTCATAACAACAAACATGCATAATCACTCCAGAAATTACAATAAGAGGCCTAATAACAATTCACAAGAGGTATTATCACAGCATCAAATGCTACAAAATGAAAACGATAAGCAAATATAAAACAGATTTAAGTCACCTATAACCAGTAACTAAAAGCATCATAATCTAAAAAAGCTGACACTATAAACGATGATATGCATAAGCTTACAACAAAATCAAAAGGCACTAATAACAATGAAGTAACAAACTAACAAATTACAATCTGAGGCCAAATGGCAATTCACAAAAGGTATTATCACAGCATCATACCCTGAAGAATAAAACAGCAAATATAAACAAATCAAGTCACCTATAAGCAATAATTAAAGCATCATAATCTACAAAGTGAATTAAAAATTGACACTAAAAACGATGATATGCATAACTTTACAACAAAATCAAAAGGCACTAAAACAATAACAAACATAATCACTCCAGAAATTACAATCTGAGGCCAAATGTGAGGATTCGCAAAAGGTAATCCTGTACTATCAGTCTATCACAGCATAAGAGCTACAAATTTAAACCTATAAGCAAATATATAACAAATTTAAGTCACCTACAACCAATAATCACAAACCTAACAGAAACAAAAAAAACGTAACCCTAAAATTCACACAAAATCAAACTTCAAATATAATGGACAGTAAACCTGCTTAAGTTCCTCATCATTTAACGCATCTTCATACGTCTGATCCTTAATCACCGGAGAAACTTCGTCCGAAATCCGTTCAGATTCAACGGCGTGTGGTTTATCAGAAACAGTATTATCATCTAAAACTTCCGTTTCGCTTGCCGTTTCGTATCCGTCGGATGCGTATCCGGCGGCTGTTGATTTATCGCCGTTGCCGGAAGATGCTCCGGTGACGGTTGATTTTGTAGGCTTTGATTGGATGTCGATGGAAGGTACCGGCTCAATCACCACCATTTTCGACTTTGCAAATTCATCTGGAGGCTTCTTTTTTACTGTCATAGGGAAGGTGGGGCACGTGCAGTCACGTGACTTTTTATTTATTATTAAAATAAAAGGGAAGAGAAGAAGAAGCAGCCTTACGATAAATGGTTTGGTAATGAACTAATGATTATCAGGTTGTTGGGAGTTAATAGTTGGTAGGTGTTTTATGTTTACTCTGAAAGTGACTATGGTATTTATATTGAAATAGAATTGATTCCCGTGTTGCAATGAAGTGACTTAAGTATATCGAATGCTTTTGCAATTGCTAATTGATGATAACGTAAATAACTTGAATTTATATCGACTCGTAATAAAAATAAACATGTAAAACTTGAGTGAGTCAAATAACATTTTAAAAAATTTTCAGAAAGTTGAAGGGGTGTAAATATCAATGTTAAAAGTTAAAAAGGGTAATTTCTCGAAAGCAAAAAATAAAAGAGATGGTCAAATCCATTGTAGCTAAGTGGTCAACCATATATATATAATATATATATATATATATATATTAAATTAATTCGATCATAACGTAAACAATTTGAATTATACTGATTCGTGTATAAAAATATACACGTAAAACTCAAGTAGGTCAAAATAACATTTCACAAACTTTTCAGAAAGTTAAAGATGTGTAAATATCGTGCTAAAAGTTAAAAGGGTAATTTTCATGAGTAAAAAAGAAAATAAAAAAATTGGTCAAATTCAGTGTAGCTAAATAGTCAATCTTTTATTTATATAATAATAAGGGAACACCCCAACATCTTGTTTTAACACCCAATATATTCGGGTCGGTATACGATCGTATAAACATTCCATAATACCTTTTAAACCACTATTCATCACAATGTGTCTACGCATCTATATTGACAAGGCACACATCAAATACTAAACGCTACCATCCATGTAACTTTTTTAAAACACAATTTCGTCAATAAGTATTTAGTAGATGTCACTACCATAAGCCCCAACGTTTAATAAAACACAGTAACACATATATGACAACCTAAACATGTAAAAAGGCATTAGAACTCACTTGATAGGAATGCTCTTCGTCGTGAAGCTTGCCGTCCCATGAAACGTAACCAAACCCGGACCTATAGTCATACGAATAAGATACATGTCCTAGAGTTACATTACCCACTCGCATGCAACTCTTAATCAAACCCCAAAATGGTGCATAAGATTTGGTAATCACGCACTAGCATGCACCCATGCACGTCCACTACCAACTCATGCGAGGTGGTGTATGTGGCACCCAAACCCTAGCATTACTCCCACCCCCACCTTTTGGCCATAAACACCACTAGTTCTACTACTAAACCCTATCCTCCAACAAATTCCACTCGAGTCACCCACGACCACGTAGACCCGGGTCAGCGGGTCTCACGAAGCTGTGGCCCACACAAGCCTCAATAATCTTAAGTAAAATCAAGGAATCTTACGTCGAATCAAAGATTAAAAAGAATGTCGTATATATGTGACTCGTGTGAAATTATACGAACTATATAGTAGGCTCGTATGATATATACACGAGCCTTACTAATCTTGTTTTGACACCCTATATACGGGTCGTATAACATTATACGGCTATAACAAGGTGGTGTTCAGTTGTCAGGTATGGTAGATAGGGCCTTAATTGTTGGTGGTCCTATGGTTGTTACATGCTTAAATGTTGATGGCTCAGGGTATGTAGACGGGTTCAATTATTACTTGAGTGTAATTAATCATGATTCATGTGTTGGGAGTAAAGATATACTAACACATGCAAATGTCTGTGGTGTCGGTTGTGTCCTTTTAGAGTAAAGGGGCGGTTTGGATGACATCTAGGAGGTTACGTGGTTAATCCACGATGATTTGATGTGATGATATCCTTGACATTTTTGTGTGTCTATGTGATTATGTGTGAGAAGTAGCATCCTTGTGATGCTGATGATTGTGTCGTTGTATCTTTTCGATGTTAGGAAGGTGTTAAATGGCACGACTAGTTGTTGTCTTTTTGGCATCGATGGGAAGGAGCCTGTTATCTTTATAACTTTGATGAGATGATGTCGGTACTTCTTTTTGATGTTAGAAAGATGTTGAGGATGTGGGCATTCGTTGTCTTTTTATAGCGATGAGTCCAGGTCACATCTTTGTGAAGTGACTAAAGTATGTGTTAGCTTTTTACATGATGTGATTTACATGTTTACTATAGCTTATTGTGGTAAAACCAGGTTTATCATATATAGTAGTGATATTAAATTTTATTCTACATGTGGTGGCATAGACTTGGGTGTCTAATGATAGAGGGAGTCGGTTTTGGTTGTGTTGTATATATGATGTTACATTTTATGTATGAAGAACAAGTGGGTCACGGGTAAATAAGTAGTATTTCAAGCAACGGGTCAAGTTGATTGTGGAGACTTGAATGGGCAATCGCCGAATTGGGTATAGTGAGGTATATGATGTTTGTATGAATCTGAGTTTAAATGTTGAATCTTATTCTTGTTACTTTCAATCTTTTCAATATCAGTAGTGATTTTGGGCCAACAATGGTATCAAAGCATCAGGCTATTGGTATTGATTCACTTGAATTTCAAAATCACAAGGCACAAGGATCGCATGAGACTAATTCGCATAACTAGGGTTTCGATTGTAAAGAATGATTGTTTATTTGAAGTATATAATAAGATTCTGGTTTGTGGGTATAGCAAACTAGTGAAGAAAAATGAAATCAGTGATTGATTTTATTATCGCTTGGGCGCCACGAATGATCAGAAGTCAAGTTTGGCAGTGTAAGCAATCGGTTTGAGTTGCTAGTAAAGGTTTGAAGGCTGAAAGGTGTTAACCGAAATAAAAAAATCAGGTTTTTCGTCAACACAAAACCAAGAAATTAAGTAGAATGAAGTCAAGCGGTTTGGAAGAAAAGATTGATGCAGTGAATGCTGGAAAAGATACAGTGATTGCCAGATGTTGATGTAGTGAGCACATGAGAAGAGAATGTTGATACAGGAAACATGGAGGATAATGCAGTGAATGCAGTAAAGGATTATGGATTGAGTAAATCTAGTGAATGGAAGTAAGTCAGACCCAGGGAGTGCAAGAAATTTTAATCGAGAAGAACTAATCATAGGTTATTTAGAGATCAAAGTAGAAACTTATTGTGTGAGGCAACAAAGGAAGATTAGATCATGTGAACGGTGAAGTCAATTGGGGAGACATCAATAAAAGGTTTATGGATCCGTGTAGAATAAGGTAGTCGATTTGTGAGGAGTCGATGGAATGAAAGAAATTGTGTGATACGAGCGCAATATTTGAGGGGCATTCAAACAATATGTTATAGATCAAGGAGAAGACACATGTGTGAAGAATACGAATAATCTTGTGACTAGATTAGAAAAAGGAATAAGTTGTGCGATACAACAGCAAGAAAGATTTAAGTGATTCAGATTATCCAAAATCTATGCGAGATGGGTTCAAGTCATGTGAGATGATAGTGAGTGATGCGTGGTCGAAAACCCATTGCTTTATCGTATTAAGTTATGTTTTTACATATATATTGGTTTCGAATGGCCTACTTTGATTAGAATTGTGTTTTGCAGGTCTAACGGAGTTTAGGAGCTATTCATAAGCTTTACGGAGCATTGGGGAGCGAACGGGATCAACCGGGGACGCGAAACAAGCAAAACAGAAAAGCAAAACTACACGTTGCGTCGCAGACACCCTCCTAGGCCGTCGGGGCGACGCCATGCGTTGGCTGGAATGGTGCGCAGATAATAGATTATTGTGTCGGAGGAAATTGGCAAATCCACGGGGTATCGCCGATACCGGGCTGGGTCGTCGGCGACGCCATGCCCTTATCTGTTTCGCTGAATTTTGTTCCTTGGATGTGTTGAACGAGTTTAAAAGCCAATTTTGGTATTTTAGGAGGGATTACGCAATTTTGAACTTACACACCTCTCTTGGAGCCAAGAACCATCATCAACACCATCTCTAATCCATTCGATTGATTATCATCATCCACCAATCCATCCTAACCCTAATTCACCATCATCGCACCAATCAATCCACCATCACCATCACCATCAACCCTAACCATCATCCATTACCATCATCAAAGCTTCAAGATATTCGTGTTCAAGCTTCAATCATCTGGTGATATCATTCAGATAACCATGAGCGACTAATTCTTTCGGTTTCACCCCGGTGTTGACTTTTGTAAGGTTTCTAGGGTTTGATACATCTTTAGTATTTGATTTTGTGACAAGTTGAATTTACAGTTGAATTGATTGATAATTATCTTGCATTTGAACTACATTTGTAAATTGTCAAGTGATTATAAAATTTGACTTTGCAAAAGAAGTTAGTGTATTTATGCCTTATCATTCGATAGGATTTACATGTCCTAGGTAAAGAAGTGCATTGTGGTCCATTCTTGAAACGTTGATAGCAATTGGCACCTAAGCCTCGTGACACTAAAATTGTTAATCACTGAATTCAACTAAATCAAGTTAAAAACGTGTAGAAACCTTAGGCCTTGCAATTGTCGAACCAGGAATGAACCATGTTCTCCAATTATCGTTTTAATTAAACAATCAAGTTTTCATGCAATCAAAAGTGTTCAAGTTTTTCGTAGTTAAATAATTTAGCAACAAACTCGCCTGTTAATTCAGACACACTTTTCAAAACAAACAAAAACCATTAATCAACATAGCAAGCTTTATAATTCGTGACGAACATTAATAATCAATCACGTCCGTATACAAACCACAAACTCTTTGTGGATCGACCTCTACTACCACTAACTCAAAGTTAAAGGTAATTCGGGTTTATAAATATTATATTTGACATCCCGATCAGTGAGCACTTTAGTCAAAACCGGGTGGAGTTTGTGTTGAGACAACTAAACAAGAATAACGTGTGATACAAACTAGGTGCGGTCAAAGTCGGTGTGAAGCAAAGTGTCCGTTTGAAGCAAGGTTCGTAAGAAGCAAGTCAAAGTGAAGAATCAATTTGTGTGAAGAAAATACATAAGAAGATCCGTGTGGAGCGACGTATAACAGGGAGACTTAAGAAGATAGAATTACTTGAAGTTTAAGACCTACAACAACTTAAGGATGTCCGTGATTAAGGGGGAGAATGATGATGTTAACCCCTTACATAAAAATACAAGAGTCGTTATGTAATTAGTATATTGTAATTAGAAGTCATGTAAAGTCTAAGGGTTAATCACGTCAAGTCTATACCTAATACCTATTCAAAAAAGGATGTAACGTTCAGAATCATTGCCATACAAACAAAGGTCGCGACGGTAAAAACGGTGCCAAAGGGGACATGTCGATTCCAAGGGGTGTGACGGTTTGGTGGTGTCGATTCATCAAGTATATATAGGTTCTAGGGATTTAAATCTTTAATCAAGTCTATTGAAGTGAACTTCTATGGAATCTTATTCTTGTACTTTCAATTAATATCAACTGTGATTCTAGCCAACAACTACTACTATCCTTCTTCTTGTTAGCATTATTTGAATAATCTTATTCTCATATATCTTAAATAACAAAATCGGTGGGGTTCCCACCATCATTGCTACCCCCTCTATTTTGGAAAATGTCATTTTTAACCCCTACTCTATTTTACAAGGTTTTTTGCTGCCCCTTCTACATAGGCAAATGTCGTTTTTAACCCCTACTCTATTTTTCAAGTTTTTTACAACCCCCTTTACGTTGGTAAATTTCACTTTTAACCCCTATTTTATTTTACAAATTTTACAAACTAACACCTTTAGCTTCCAATGTTTCTACTTTACCTCTGTAGCATATATAATATATGTTTTTAACCTATTTAGATTTTTACTAACATATTTTTTTCTTTCAATAACTTCCGTTCGCTAATTTCTTTTTGTAATAACTAATTTTTCGATGTGTTTATAATCTCTGTAAAATATCATTTGAACGCCCATGAGTTTCTAAAGTTTCGAATTTATCCCTTTCATTCCTTTAATTAAAAAAACTATATTTACGTGCCTATTTTTATGTACGTGTGGGTATATTTGAGTTGGTCCATGTATCGACGTAAATCTTTCTTTGGAAATGAGTCAAGTCAAGTTTAATACGTTTTCATGCTTATTTTATGTACGTTTTCATGCTTATTTTATGTACGTTTTCAATTCGTCTACACATCGGCATAAACTTTGCTCCGAACCGAGTTGGATCAAATATAATACGTTTTCATACAATGGTATATATTAAAATTATACTACGTTTCGACCCTGTCACAATGTGTGGCGAGTAAATTAATAATATAGTATTATTACACCTCTTGTCTTTGATTCTTTCACTTTGCAAAACACTCATGTTTACCTAATGTGTTTTTTTTTGTCATTTTGTCAGTTTTTTTTCTTTTTTAAAAGCTATAATTAATCCCTTTTGATTACACAAGTCCATTTTTCCTTTATACACGTTTAATGTTTTTTGTACGTCTTTTATGTATGAATCAGATCACATGTAATACGTTATGATTATATGGTATAAATTCGATTTGATTTACGCTTTGATCTAACTATATGCTTATATAGGTTACATTGAGTTAAATCGAATAAGTTGAAACACACATTTTCTTAAGGTTAGCGTATCAAATAACGCGTGAACTAATTTATTCGATATTTACACAGGCCACTACGCATTGTTTGGAGATCATATTACTAGTACATTATTAAAATTATAATTCAATCGTGTATATTCAAAATAGTTAGAGAGTTTAAGAAATATATGGCAAAAGCAACATATTCTAAAGGGTTAATAAAAATCATATATTATCCAAAACTAGTATTTGGATCTGCTCGCAATGCGTTTCTCAAAACCACCAAAACCATAAGAAATTAGTTTACAAATATGACTCATAAATGAAACAAATAATTAAGAAACATTACGCTTACACAAATTAAAAAACGAACAGATAAACACTAAGATGTTCAACTTATTGACCTAGTATAAACATACATTGTGCTCAACGATATATATGAAACTACCGTATATAAGAACTTATAAACACGCATAAGAAAATAACACACATGCTAAAGTGATTGGTAGATAAACCGATATGAAACTTCCAATGCGCATATGAAGTAACTTCATGTTTGCGATTTATCTTAACAAATTAGAAATATTTAATTTTAAGAAAATAACGTAGATGAGTATAATTTTTATACAAAAAAGCATATGTGACATACAACAATACGACATGATATATTGTTGGCTTCCAGTCTGAATAGTTGACCGGGTCATGAATGTTTAATTTAATTTTTAAAACTAATGTTATTGTTAGTTTATTAAACTTTTTTCCATAATTATTGTCGATGTGCATTTTTCTTAATTTGGATGATAAATATATATATATATATATATATATATATATATAAATAAGAAACAGAGGTTAATATATGCATTTCTTTTTGGGTTATGTTCTAAGTTAGCAGAGTTTTGTAACGAACCAAATCCTGTCCAAAACGGAGCCAAGATGAACGAGATATTAATGATCAAAGTTTGGTATTTGAAACATTGAATACAGAAATATTGAAGTGAAACGGGAAATGAGAAAAGTAGTTCTGGCGTGCGCACGCGTTGCGTAGTTGTTTCGCAGACTCAGTTTGTAACACCTCGTAAAATCGTGTCCAATAGTATAGTGACACGTGTTGTTTTTTTTAATTAAGTCTACTGAACACTAATAGGGACTAAAGCTGTCAACATGCTCAAACTGAGCCTCTGAGTGACTGTCTGATGTCAACATGCATAAACGTAAGCCTCTAAGTGATTGATATGTCAACATGCTTAAACAACAGCCTCTGAGTGACTGATATGTCAACATGCTTAAACTTGGCCTCTGAGTGACTGATATGTCAACATGCCCAACCTCTGAGTGACATTGGAGTCAACATGCTTATAGTGAGCCTCTGAGTGATCCTTTACGAAGTCCTAACTCTCATATGTCCCATTTGTTGGACGAGAGGGGTTAAATCCATAAATATGTGAAAGTTGGATAATGGAGGGGCTAAGAGTGTCAACATGTTAATTTATACCTCTGAGTGACCTTTTAACGAACCGAGAGCTCGACAATGTCTGGGCATACTCCTGGGTACACCCATGAGTTTCTAAAGTTTCGAATTTATCCCTTTCATTCCTTTAATTAAAAAAACTATTTTTACGTGCCTATTTTTATGTACGCGTGGGTATATTTGAGTTGGTCCATGTATCGACGTAAACCTTTCTTTGGAAATGAGTCAAGTCAAGTTTAATACGTTTTCATGCTTATTTTATGTACGTTTTCAGTTGGTCTACACATCGGCATAAACTTTGCTCTGAACCGAGTTGGATCAAATATAATACGTTTTCATACAATGGTATATATTAAAATTACACTACGTTTCGACCCTGTCACAATGTGTGGCAAGTAAATTAATAATATAGTATTATTACACCTCTTGTCTTTGATTCTTTCACTTTGCAAAACACTCATGTTTACTTAATGTGTTTTTTTGTCATCTTGTCAGTTTTTTTCGTTTAAAAGCTATAATTAATCCCTTTTGATTACATAAGTCCATTTTTCCTTTACACACGTTTAATGTTTTTTTGTATGTCTTCTATGTATGAATCAGATCACATGTAATACGTTATGATTATATGGTATAAATTCGATTTGCTTTGCGCTTTGATCTAACTATATGCTTATATAGGTTACATTGAGTTAAATCGAATAAGTTGAAACACACATTTTCTTAAGGTTAGCATATCAAATAACGCGTGAACTAATTTATTCGATATTTACAACATGCCACTACGCATTGTTTGGAGATCATATTACTAGTACATTATTAAAATTATGATTCAATCGTGTATATTCAAAATAGTTAAAGAGAGTTTAAGAAATATACAGGGAATGTGGCAAAAGCAACATATTCGAAAGGGTTAATAAAAATCATATATTATCCAAAACTAGTATTTGGATCTGCTCGCAATGCGTTTCCCAAAACCACCAAAACCATAAGAAATAAGTTTAGAAATGTGACTCATAAATGAAAAAGATAATTAAGAAATATCACGCTTACACAAATTAAAAAACGAACAAATAAACACTAAGATGTTCAACTTATTGACCTAATATGAACATTGTGCTCAACGATATATATGAAACTACCGTATATAAGAACTTATAAACACGCATAAGAAAATAGAACACATGCTAAAGTGATTGGTAGATAAACCGATATGAAACTTCCAATGCGCATATGAAGTAACTTCATGTTTGCGATTTATCTTAACAAATTAGAAATATTTAATTTTAAGAAAATAACATAGATGAGTAAAATTTTTATACGAAAAAGCATATGTGACATACAACAATACGACATGATATATTATTGGCTTTCAGTCGGAATAGTTGACCGGCTCATGAATGTTTAATTTAATTTTTAAAACTAACGTTATTGTTAGTTTATTAAACTTTTTTCCATAATTATTGTCGATGTGCATTTTTCTTAATTTGGATGATAAATATATATATATATATATATATATAAGAAACAGAGGTTAATATATGCATTTCTTTTTAGGTTTATGTTCTAAGTTAGCGGTTGCAACGAACCAAACCCTGTCCAAAATGGAGTCAAGATGAACGAGATATTAATGATCAAAGTTTGATATTTGAAACATTGAATACAGAAATATTGAAGTGAAACGGGAAATGAGAAAAGTAGTTATAGCGTGCGCACGCGTTTCTTAGTTGTTTCCCAGAACCAGTTTGTAACACCTCGTAAAATCGTGTCCAATAGTATAGTGACACGTGTTGTATTTTTTAATTAACTCTATTGAACACTAATAGGGACTAAAGGTGTCAACATGCTCAAACTGAGCCTCTGAGTGACTGTCTGATGTCAACATGCATAAACGTAAGCCTCTAAGTGATTGATATGTCAACATGCTTAAACAACAGCCTCTGAGTGACTGATATGTCAACATGCTTAAACTTGGCCTCTGATTGACTGATATGTCAACATGCCCAACCTCTGAGTGACATTGGAGTCAACATGCTTATAGTGAGCCTCTGAGTGATCCTTTACGAAGTCCTATCTCTCATATGTCCCATTTGTTGGACGAGATGGATTAGATCCATAAATATGTGAAAGTTGGATAATGGAGGGGCTAAGAGTGTCAACATGTTAATTTATACCTCTGAGTGACCTTTTAACGAACCGAGAGCTCAACAATGTCTGGGCATACTCTTGGGTACGCCAAATATTGGTTACGGAGGGCTAAATATGCTAAAAAGGTATTTTAGAAGGTTTTATAAGTTAAGGGGCTAAAAGTGTCAAACTTTGAAAATGGCCTAGGGGCGCTCGCGGGGCGCGAGAGGCAAGGCCTGTGCCTCTTGCGGCCCGCCAGAAGACTGTGTTTGCAGAAAATTTGCCTTGGCCTCCACACAAGTTGCCAAAAACCATTGTTTCGAATCCTTGGTCTTCCAAATCGCTATGTCACCTTTTAGGACACTTGTAAGCTCCCTCTTACACCCCTTAGCACCTGGCATCACCCAGCTCTCCAACTATAAATAGGTGTCAAGGTTCACCATTTGAACTTTCACCTTTCTCATTCACAGCTCTATCCCTCCTCTGGAAGTTCCTAACTGAAAGTAGCATCTAACTTAGTTCTATTGCATCCTAGGAACCACTTGTAAGTGTTCCTTCCTCTTGCATTTTCGTTTATAGGCTTTTATAGCCAAAAGTCAAGCGTTTTACGAAAAACGCCTTGACTTTCCGTTAACGTCACACCCCGACCCGCAGCGGAATAAGAGTCGGGGCATAATTGGGTTATCACCAAAGCTCATGATGTTTACTAATATGTTTCATATTTATTAAATTCAAATTACATTTCAAAGTTCCAAGTCAAATTCATACAATACAAGGAAAGGAAAAATTTAACTAAAACAAATCCATAATCTAAACTGGTTTATTCTTCTAAGCCGCCCTATATGTGTCTTGCTTCAACTTGATCACCTGTATCATGTGTAAAAATGGGAAATTTTGGGTCAACAAAAGTTGGCGAGTGAACCTTGTTAAAAACATTTGTTATTGATTCATTATTGTAATTAATTTAGGAAAATTGTGCAATAATCATATATGAACAAATGCATGTAAACATAACGATCACCAACCACCTTGCTTAAGCATGAAATAAGAATGACAATGTATATGTTGGCAACGTCCCGTTCACGCTCATAGGTAATGGGGAACGGACGGCCTATGCTAATGTATGTGAGATCAAGGCTCAATCAAACGGAGCCGATCTTATGTTGGCAACGCCTGGTTCACGCTCATAGGTAATGAGGAACAGCTCACGCTCATAGGTAATGGGGAGCGGCGGCCTATGAAATGTATGTACTGAAATGATAAATTAAATCTAAACTTCAACCACACAAACAACGGTTACATATTGAATACACATGATCATGAATATGATGGATGCACAAGTGTTTAATTAAAATAACTAAATAGCGACACATGATACACCCCAAAATGTGATTAAAACGGGAAATTGGTAGAGATTCACTCACATTGGGTGCGTTTGTTTGAAGGTGTTGAATGCGCACGAGTTTAGAGGATTGATCGACGAAAGATAACTAACCAAATAAATAACGAAAAGGTACGGTAAGTATGTGGATGTTATTAACTATTTTAATAGGATTTTTGGATATATTTTTGTGAGTTTAAGGCTACTTTCTAACTTTAAAAACGTTATTTCAAAGTATTTTTAATTGATTTTTAAATTAAATAAATAAATAAAATTAATAAAAAAATGTTGACTTTTTGACTTTGACCGTTGACCGGTTCGGTCGGTTATATTTTTGCACTGAGCGAGGTTCGAACCGGTGATCTCCCGTACGCGTGCACGCAGCTCTACCAACTGAGCTACGTGTCTAACCCGAAATAATTCTGTTTTTAATTATACTTATATACTATTTAGTTTAATCCGAAAATCATTTATTTTTAAAAAGGATTTTAAATGTATCGAACCGGTGCTGACCACAGGTCTCGAACCCGGGACCTGTGGGTTAACGTGCACACAGTCCACCGCTGGACTGTGTATCTAACCTGGTTAATAATCCGGTTTTTATTATACTTAACATGGTTTGTGAGTTAACCCGGTTCAGTTAAAAGGCAATTTTTTTATTTCGAGAGAGTAAGGCTGGGACAGGATTCGAACTCACGTCGCATGTGTATTTGTTGCACACAGTCCACCGCTGGACTGTGTGTCTAACCCGTTCATAAAACTGATTTTAATTAATCTTATGTTATAACCCGACTTCGTCTTCTTCGTTAGACTTTACCCAGAAAACAAATTCCGACTGTTTTGACCGATTCATGTCATATTTGATTTTCAAACATTATAAGTAATTTAAAGGTAATGAATGGAGAGAGTTTGGGGGAAAGGATGTACCGATCAGTGTTGTTCACAGAATTCCGGCAGAGGTCCGTCGGTTCTGAAAGTGAACTCCGGCTGTTAAAATCAATTAACAGTTTTGTTCGATTATTTATGAAGTTGAGGCACTTAAACAAAGTTTAACAGAAGTTTGAAAGGTCATACCAGTTCTCGGTGTGTTTCCGGAAGTTTCAGAAATTTTTCGGCGAAGGTAGGAATTTCTACAAACGTTGACTGGGATTGATTCTGATGTTGAAGTTGTGTTAGTGACCGATTAATCAAATGATCGAAACAGAAAGAGTCGAAAGAATTACCGTGTGGATGTGAGTCTCGGTTTTCCGGCAACTTTCAGGTATTTTCCGGCGAGTGAATTTTCGTCGAGAAAAGGTGCGATTTTGAGCGAAAAGGCTACCAGTGGATTGTGGGTGAATTTATAGGGAGGAATCGAGATGTATGGGGTCTGAATTTAGTCTCAATTCAAGGTCAGCCGTTCTCCGGCGGTTACGACTGGTGTCGCGGGTTCAGACGTCGGTTATAACCGTCGTCAAAGTAAATTCTTCGGTTAAATTGGGCGAAAACGTTAATTATCGGCGAAGTCGTCGGGATTTCCGACGACATTGGGCGCGATTTTGACTGGATTTGACTTCCGTGTTTTATTATTTGAATTAATTGATTTGATATGATATCAAATAACTAAAGTGGCGGAGTGGTTGATTGTGGGAAAGTTAAGTTTGTGGGGATTTCCGGCTGACCCGGGTTCGACTCCCCGCAGCCGGTTTTCCTTTTTAATTAATCTATTCTTATTTTTTTACAATTATAATTTATATCTTCTAATTTGTTTATTATTATGTATTGTTTAAAATTAAAATATGTCATAAATATAAACAAACAAAAATTTAAAACTGATTGTTCGGTTAATAAATGAAGCGGGTTTTGAAAACCCGTTTTTCGACGGATGTTACAGTATCCCTACTTTTAGAAATTTCGTCCCGAAATTTAAGTAGTAGTAGTAGTTACAGGAAAAAGATGTGGGTATTTCTCGCGCATTGAGTCTTCACGTTCCCAAGTAAACTCAGGTCCTCGTTTCGACTCCCAGCGTACCCTGACAATTGGGATGCGGCTTCTTCTTAAACGTTTTTCCCCGAAGTCCATAATTTCTACTGGTCTTTCAATGAAATGCATAGATTCAACGACTTGAATGTCTTCTAGAGGAATATGGAGATTTTCATCGGCGAGGCACTTCTTCAAGTTCGATACGTGGAATGTGGGATGAATTCTGTTGAGTTCCTCCGGTAAGTCAAGCTTGTAGGCTACAGGTCCTACCCTTTCGAGTATCTTGAAAGGACCTATGTAACGTGGTGCTAGCTTGCCTTTTTGGCCAAAACGAACTACTCCCTTCCACGGCGATACTTTTAAAAGTACTTGATCGCCAACGTTAAACTCCAAGGGCTTTCGTCGCTTGTCAGCATAGCTCTTTTGACGACTTTGTGCCGCTAAAAGGTTGTTTCGGATTTGATGAATCTTGTCGGATGTTTCTTGTATTAATTCTGGACCGGTGATTTGAGCTTCTCCAATTTCGTGCCAACATATAGGTGATCGGCACTTACGACCATATAGCGCTTCGAAAGGTGCCATGCCGATACTTGAATGAAAGCTGTTGTTGTATGAAAATTCAACTAATGGTAGGTGAGCGTCCCAATTCCCTTTGAAGTCTATGACACATGCTCGAAGCATGTCTTCAAGAGTTTGAATGGTGCGTTCAGATTGACCATCAGTTTGGGGATGATAAGCGGTACTAAGATCTAATCGTGTACCCAAAGCGGCTTGTACAGCTTGCCATGTTCGTGAAGTGAAACGACCATCACGATCTGATATAATGCTTAACGGTACACCATGACGGCTTATGATTTCGCTGATGTAGATACGAGCTAGTTTCTCATTCTTGAAGTCTTCGCGAATCGGAATGAAGTGAGCTGATTTTGTAAGACGATCAATGATTACCCATATAGTGTCGTACCCACCAGGAGTGCGAGGTAACCCGGTAATAAAGTCCATGGTTATGTTTTCCCACTTCCATACAGGTATTTTGTCACACCCCGACCCGCAGCGGAAAAGGTGATCGGGGCATGATTGGGTTATCATCAAAGCTCATGACATTTATTATGCATTTCATATTCATTATTACAAATTAAATGGAGAATTACAATAAATGTCACAACATGTTCTAACTAACAATCTAAACTTCTTTGTTCTCTTCTAAGGCATATCCTATGTTTTCCTTGCTTCAACCTGTACACCTGTATCATGTGTAAAAGGGTTTTTGGATCAACATAATGTTGGCGAGTGAATCCTATGGAAAACATTTGAACAAATTTATTTAAATTGATTATGAAATATGTGCACAACCAAACATGAATAAAATTAGATGTAAACTTAATCAACAATCATAAGATATTAAGTGAGACACACATGAACAATAATGGAACATTTAGAGGCACGCGATGCTCAACTCGTCTCTCACGAGGAACTGAGGGGCCTAATGAATGAATTGCATAACCATGATGATATGAATGACACAACTACAAACAATATAAACTCAATGATATACAAATAAACAATAATGAATTTGATTTGTGGCACGCGTTGTTCAACTCGTCTTCCACGAGGAACTGATGGGCTTAATGAATGAGTTTCATATAATTTAACAAAAGGAAATAAGTAATCACAACAATATAAACAATCTAAGTTTAGGTCATGATGTGGTATGGCACATGTTTAAATAAATAAGTTAATTATTTTCATAACACATGACACACCCAAAAACGTGTAATTTAAAAGGGGGAGTTGTAAGATTCACTCACAGTGGGTGCGTTTGGTTGATGATGTTGAATGCACGCGAAGTGGTTTTAACCACGAGTGAGATTAACCTAGATAAATCGCATTATGGTTTGGTAAGTAAACGGATTTTATTAATCTATTTTAATAGGATTGTTGGGTGTATTTTTGTGAGTTTGAGGCTATTTTCTAACCTTAAAAATGTTATTTTTAAGTATTTTTAATTGATTTTTAATTAAAATAATTAAATATAAATAAATAAAAAAAAATTATTTTTCTGACCGTTTGACCGTTGACCTGACCGTTGACCGGTTCGAGTTGTATATACAAGTGCGCTGAGTGAGGCTCGAACCCGAGACCTCCCGTACGCGTGCACGCAGCTCTACCAACTGAGCTACGTGTCTAACCCGTTATAAATCTGATTTTAATTATATATATATATTAATTAGTTTAAACCGAAAATCATTTTATTTTAAAAACAGTTTAAGCGAATCGG
>CAMTDV010001011.1:0-10691 GCA_947069175.1 Scalesia atractyloides | reverse complement strand
CTTGCTCAAACGACCATAGCGTCCACAATTCGCACATAGTCGACAAGGTAAGGTAGATGGATGGTGATAAAAACAGGTGTTACATTGAGGGTGAGGTCCAAGGTAAGGTTTCTTATTTACTAGGACATAGGTTATAACCGACGCCTGAGTCCGCGACACAAGTCATAACCGCCGGAGATTTTATAACCGACGAATCAAGTCGGAAATCGGACCAAGTTCATCGATAACTTGCCCTATAAATACCCCCTCGAACCTCTGCAAACATTTTCGCTCAAAACCGCACCCTTTCTCGGCGAAAACTCACTCGCTGGAAATCTTCTGCTTGTCGCCGTAAAACCGGTTTCTCAACTTCTGAGCCTTACTGAACCCCCTAAGCTTATACCGAAGTCACCCATATCTTTTCAAGCTTTCCAAAGATTCTCTGCTGCAAGACACACGTCGCCGGAAGTGTTTGCTGTCGCCGGAGTTCTGCCGGAAAAAAAGAGGAAGCCAGTCGGTAAATTTAACACCTAATTTCCTTTCTTTTATTCATATCTCATCTGTATTTAACCATCAGACACTAACGAACATGATTAATCATCGAACCAGTCGGATTTCCGATTCTGGTTAAAATCCAACGAAGAAGACGATGTTGCAGTAACATATAAGTTTAATTAAATTCAAGATATAACTCGGGTTAGACACACAGTCCAGCGGTGGACTGTGTGCACAATAAACACACTAATGTCTCGAGTTCGAATCTTGTCCCACACACGCTGCCTTAATAAAAATGTCTTTTTTTTGTTAACTGAACCAGATTCATTTCTATATACGTTAAGTATATTAATAACCGGAATATAACCAAGTTAGACACACAGTCCAGTGGTGGACTGTGTGTATGTTTAATCGCAGGACACGAGTTCGAGTCCGGTCTTCTGCACCGACTCGAACATTTATCTAACTTTTTAAAATAAGACAGAAATGAAAATACTTAGTTTGTATTTAAGTATAATAAAAATCAGTTTAAATAACAAGTTGGACACACAGTCCAGCGGTGGACTGTGTGTTAGCATAACCCACAGGTCCCGGGTTCGAGACCTGTGGAGCGCACCGAATCTTGGATTAAAATCGTTTTTAGAAACTAAAGGATTTTCTGTTTAAACTAATTAATGTATAAATATAATTAAAAACATAAATATTTCGGGTTAGACACGTAGCTCAGTTGGTAGAGCTGCGTGCACGTGTACGGGAGGTCTCGGGTTCGAGACTCACTCAGCGCACATATACTCGCATTCGAACCGGTCAAAGTCAACGGTCAACTGTAGCAAAAAAATCAATTTTTTAATTATTTTTATTTATTTATTTAAAAATCAATTAAAAATACTTAAAAATAACATTTTTAAGGTTAGAAAATAGCCTTAAACTCACAAAAATACACCCAACAATTCTACTAAAATGGATCAATAAAATCCGTTTACTTACCGAACCATAATGCTATTTATCTAGGTTAATTTCATTCGTGGTTAAAACCACTTCGCGTGCATTCAACATCATCAACCGAACGCACCCACTGTGAGTGAATCTTACAACTCCCCCCTTTTAATTTCACGTTTTGGGGTGTGTCATGTGTCACAAAATAATTAACTCGTTTATTTAAACTTGTGCCATACCATGTCGTGATCTAAACTTAGATTGTTTATAGTTGTGATTACGTATTTCATTTTGTCAACTTATATGAAATTCATTCATTAAGCCCATCAGTTCCTCGTGGGAGACGAGTGAGCAACGCGTGCCTCAAAACCAATCCAATATTGTTCATGTGTATATCATTGAGTTTATACTGTTTGTAGTTATGTCTTTCATATTATCATGTTTATGCAGTTCATTCATTAGGCCCATCAGTTCCTCGTGAGAGACGAGTAGAGCAACGCGTGCCTCTAAACGTTCCATTAATGTTCATGTGTGCTTTATTTAATATCTAATGATTGTTGAATAAGTTTACATCTATTTTTACTCATGTGTGGTTGTGCACTTTATTTCATAATCAATTAAATAAACTTGTTCAAATGTTTTCCATAGGATTCACTCGCCAACTTTATGTTGATCCAAAAACCCTTTTACACATGATACAGGTGAACAGGTTGAAGCAAGGAAAACATAGGAATTGCCTTAGAAGAAAACATTGAAGCCTAGATTGATATTTAGGTCATGTTGTAATTATGGTTGTAACTTCCTATTAAATTGTATTTAATGAATATGAAACGTATAATAAATGTCATGAGCTTTGATGATAACCCAATCATGCCGCGGTCACCTTTTCCGCTGCGGGTCGGGGTGTGACAGATTGGTATCAGAGCCATGACTATAGGGATATAGGATAGGTTATTAGACCCTTAGAGCCTATACTATAGTCTGCCTAAATTTTAATTGATTAGGTGGTTACATACAAACTTGTGATATTTATTTGTTTCATATTTGTTTATATTCATAGTCAAACATACATGCTTATATACATATTCATTATACATATATCAATGTTCATATATTCAATTCATTCTCATACTTTCATTATTCAAAGATTTTGTTGCAATTTTCAAATCTCATCAAAGTAAGTTCTGCGACGGGCATGTAGTAACTGGAAGGGTACAAGTACCGGTAGTCGGAACGTCCTGTCTAGGTTGGCATTCGTATAAATCCAATATAACGGACCAGTTTGCCTACCTGGGGACCAACGATGAGAGTACGAAGGACCTATTAGGCCAAAGCATGCCACACCAAACGTCGTTCGAACTAACCCCACTTTGAGGTGTCACCGTGTCTACACCTGGACACATTCCGAATATCACACGTTGTATACATATTTCTCGATTTTCTCCGGGTTTTAGTGTACGCAACCAGGCAAACCCGTGCGAACCATATGAAAAACCGGTATTCATGGGGGCCCACATGATTACAAAGGTAAAGTATGGCGGCATGTAGGGCCTAATGGCGAGCAAAGCCCAAGACATCCTATGGATGTAGTAGATTTATTTTCCTATAATTATTTTATGAATGTTCATTCCTGAATGCGACCATGATCCCAAAAACATCCAGCTCATACTCTTGACATGTATTCCTTGTAGATGTCTTCTAACCTCGCCCGTAGGAAGATGAGAGCAGGAAAGCCCGCGAGCGCATGGCTGCCCTAATCGCTCAATAAATGGCTGTCGTAATACCCAACATTGTCATCCAAGTCCAACAAGCACTTACTGCTAATCCTATCAATCAGGAAAACCAAAACATTATCAACTCTCCCTCAAATACCACTAAATGCACCTACAAGCATTTCAAATCATGCGACCCTCCGAAATACAAAGTGACTGAAGGCGTCACCGCTCTCCTTCATTGGTTTGAAGAGATGGAGAACACCTTTCTAAATTGCGATTGTCCCGATGATCGCAAAGTGCGATATGCTACCGGTCGATTATATGGGATAGCACTTACTTGGTGGAATACAGAGAAGGCCAAAAGAGGTGTGGAAGATGCTATGACTTTAACTTGGAATGAATTGAAGGAAATCATGACCAGACGATTTTGCCCAAGGAGCGAAATCAAGAAATTAGAAGATGAATTTTATTCGTTGAAGCAAAAGGAAGGAGACCACACCACGTACAACAAAAGATTCCTCGAGTTACATAAAATGGTTCCCAACATGTTCACTCCGCTTTACCGTTTGATCGAGCACTACATTCGTGGTCTTCCGTCAAAGATTCAAGACTCTGTAATAAGTACCAAGCCTGCAACTTTGGAAGCAGCAATGGAGTTAGCTACAGAGCTCACCGAGAACCGAATCCGGAACAAAGACTTCAAGGAGGAGAAGAAGAAGGATAAAGAATCGACTGAAACCTCCGACTCCACCCAAACCGAATCCCCTTCTCAACCCACTTCTAAGCGAAAAAGAGACGGGCAACTTTTCGCTACTATCCAACGAAATCAACCAATTTCGCACGCCATACCCATCCAAGCTATCCCAATCACTTAAGTGGCACCCAATTCAACTTACCCAAATAAGAAACCATATCTTGGACCTCACCCTCGATGCAACAACTGTTTGTATCACCATCCCCTTACTGTACCTTGTCGACTATGTGCAACTTGTGGACGCTATGGTCATTTGAGCAAGGTTTGCCGCACCTTTCAAAACCAAACCTCTTCCCCTACTCAACCCATGAACCAAACCTATCAACAACCCCAATACCCCATGTTCCCATATGTTCGAGCTTGTTTCAATTGTGGCGACCCTACCCACTTTAGAAACACATGCCCTCAATTGGTTAACGTCATCAACACTCAAGCTCAATCAAATCCAGTTAATCAAGTAAACCAAGGAAACCCAACCGCTAGGCCACCAGCAAGAGAAAGAGTCTTCAACATCAACGCCAATCCTGTCGAAGATAATGACGGCCCAAACGAAGATACCCAACTAGTCCTCTTCACCGAAAATCCAGATTCAACTCCTATCATTTAGTTTTATGTTTTCTTTATCACATAGAACCAAACATAACTTAAGGATAAAGCCAATGAAACTTTGATAAGAATACGGTGGATACACCGCTGGTACTTCCTTATATATAAGTACTCTTGTCAAGGGATCAGAAGCATTATCTGGCGGTTATGAGAGGTTCCATGTGTAGACTGTTAGAGTAATTATTGTTTATTATTTTCAGTACATGTAATTGCCGAGGCCGCCGCTCCCCATTTATGAGCGTTGAGCATGTTCCCCATTTTATTATGCGGTTGAACCTGGCGTGCCCGCATACGATCGGCTCCGTTGATTGAGCCTTGATCGCACATACATTTTTCATTTTCAGTACATGCAATACGATCGGCTCCGTTTGATTGAGCCTTGATCGCATAGACATTTTCATTATCAGTATCTTGTGGTTGTGGTGTTTGTTGTAGAGTCGCATAGAACTAATCATAATATGCGGATAAAGTCAATGAGAATTTGACAAGAATATGGTGGATACGCCCGCTGGTACTTCCTATATATAAGTATTCTTGTCAAATGATCGGAGGCGTTATCAGGCGGTTATGAGAGGTTCCATGCATAGGCTGTTTGTGTGATTGTTGTTTAGATTAAGTTTATCATTTTCAGTACATGCAATACGATCGGCTCCGTTTGATTGAGCCTTGATCGCACAGACATTTTCAGTTTCAGTACATGCAATACGATCGGCTCCGTTTGATTGAGCCTTGATCGCACAGACATTTTCATTATCAGTATTTTGTGGTTGTTGTGTTTGTAGTAGAGTCACATAGAACTAATCATAACTTGTGGATAAAGTCAATGAAAATTTGACAAGAATATGGTGGATACGCCGCTGGTACTTCCTGTAACATTTGTAAAAAATCGGGTTTCCAAAACCCGCTCCGTTTTGTAATCAAATACCAAGTTATGAAATGACATTAAGTATTTATGAGTATTTTGAGTTTAAACGTTACATAATTAATATATAAACTAAACTATAAAAATTATATTTGATAAAAAGTTAAAAGAAAATAAAATAAAAAATAGTTGGAGCTGACCGGACTCGAACCCGGGTCAACTGCCTCCAACGATTTATCTTTCCGTCTCCAAACCACTCCGCCACCAACTGTTTTCTGTTAGTATTATGAAAACAATTAAATTTTATACGCAAACTTGGATTAACGGTTAATGATAGCTGAATAACGGAAATCGGTAAGCCGAATCGCCAAATCAGTTTTGTTTCGCTTAGTTAACTTATAACCGATGAATATCGGTTTCTAATTAAAGTTCAGATTGAATGAACTTCGAGTTTTGGGTTTTTGAAACCGAAAGACATTCAAGCTTCAAATAATTCTGATTCCAATCATTTATACGATTCAGAACTGTCTCAAATACACTCCAATCCCTTTTCGTCGCGTTTTCAAGTCTTTTGAGCACAAGAAAACTGTCGCCGGAATTCTCTGCAATTCTCGCCGGAAAACCGTGTTCAACATAAACCAGTAAGAATTTCCTCTCTTGCTGTTTCAATCTATCGTTAGGACACTACTAACATTATTCCGTCACTCAAAGTCAGTCACAGAAGACTTTGTTGGATTTCTGGTTTCGCCGGAGAAATTCTGGAATTTGCCGGAACCACGCTAGTTGACGGTAAACACATTCAATCGTGCTAATAATCCATGTACTCTGGTTCAATTTCAAATCTAATTCTTTAATTCTGTTGTTAGACTCTCTCAGTCGGAGGTTCAAAAACAGAGTTACCTGATCTCGCCGGACTTCCTGAAGAAGACGACCTGTCCGGTATCTCTTTTCCCCAAACTGTTCGGTTTGTTTATTCAAACTAGTAGGCATGATATTTAAGTAGTAGAACCATGAATCAGTTGTCTGAGTAAAAAAACCGGTAATCGTAATGAAGAAGACGAATCTAAAAACGGGATAAGAATAAATAAAACTCGGATAATTAACGGGTTAGACACACAGTCCAGCGGTGGACTGTGTGCAAAGTTTATATACGAGTCTCGAGTTCGATCCTTACTACACACACACTGCGTAATAACATTCCTTTTTATTCATAAAATTAACCGGGTTAGATCGAGTAATTGTTAAGTATAATATAATTCAAGAATATAACCGGGTTAGACACACAGTCCAGCGGTGGACTGTGTGCAAAACAAACTGCACGTTCACGCGATCGAGTCCCGTCACAAACACCGGTTCAATGAGAATAAAACGTTTTTGTAAAATAAAGGAATTTTCGGTAAATTCGAATAAGTGTATAAATATAATTAAAACTAGATTTCTAATGGGTTAGTCACGTAGCTCAGTTGGTAGAGCTACGTGCGCGTGAACGGAAGGTCACCGGTTCGAATCCCGCTCGGCGCAAGAATTACCGCTGACCGAACCGGTCAACGGTCAACGGTCAACGGTCAAACAGTAAAAAAATATTATTTTTTTAAATAATTATTTGTTTTATTTAAATTAAAAAATCAATTAAAAATACTTAAAAATAACATTTTTAAGGATAGAAAATAGCCATAAACTCACAAAAATATATCTAAAAATCCCATTAAAAATCTTTAATAAAATCCATCCATTTAATATATTTTTTTTCCCATTATTATTTAGGTCAGTGATTCCTCGTTAACTCGCTTCGTCTAAATCGTGCGTATCTCACCAATTCAAATCCAACGCACCCAATGTGAGTGAACCCTTCAAATTCCCCGTTTTTATCACATTTTTGGGGTGTATCATGTGTCTTGTTCATTTACTTATTATAACTAAGTTATTGTGCATATATCATATCATGACATGTGTGTTAGTTGTTGCTGATAAGTAGTTATTATTATTTGCAAATTATTATTTCAGTACATGCAATTGCTGAGGCCGTAGCTCCCCATCCCTCGAGGTTGAGTTTGATCCCCATTTTATTATGCGGTTGATCAGGGCGTGCCCGCACGATCGGCTCCGTTTGATTGAGCCTTGATCGGTCATTTATTCTCATTTCAATACATGCAATACGCTCGGCTCCGTTTGATTGAGCCTTGAGTGCACAGTTCAATTTACATTTCCAGTTCATGCAATACGCTCGGCTCCGTTTGATTGAGCCTTGAGCGCACAGTTCAGTTTACATTTTCAGTTTATGCAATACGATCGGCTCCGCTTGATTGAGCCTTGATCTCACAGTTCATTTATGTTAATATGATGTTGGTATGTTCATGAATGTTATCGATTGTTAATGTATGTTATAATTGTAACTAATGTTGCCATTGTTTGATTTCATACATATGCTCTTTTATGATTATGCACAATATTTTATTGATAAACTAACCAGAAAATCATTATTAAATGTTTATCTATAAGGTTCACTCGCCAACTTATGTTGACCCAAAAACCTCCCATTTTACACATGATACAGGTGAACCAGCAGCAGCTAGGAACACGTAGGACCTGGATTAGAAGAAATAAAACGATTTAGTATTTGGAACATTATGTTTGGTTATTTTCCTTTGTAATGAATGAACATGTTTGAATGTTTGAGAAATGTAACTTTGACTTCATTTAATTATGAAACATAATAGTAAATGTCATGTGCTTTGGTGATAACCCAATTATGCCCCGACTCTTATTTCCGCTGCGGGTCGGGGTGTGACACTTCCTATATATAAGTATTCTTGTCAAATGATCGGAGGCATTATCAGGCGGTTATGAGAGGTTCCATGTATAGGCTGTTGTGTGATTGTTGTTTATTATTTTCAGTACATGCAATACGATCGGCTCCGCTTGATTGAGCCTTGATCGCACAGACATTTCATTTTCAGTACATGCAATACGATCGGCTCCGTTTGATTGAGCCTTGATCGCACAGACATTTTTCATTTCAGTATTTTATGTTTGTTGTATTGGTTGTAGAGTCATATAGGACTAATCATAATTTACTGATAAAACCAATGAAAATTTGACGAGAATATGGTGGATACGCCGCTGGTACTTCCTATATATAAGTATTCTTGTCAAAGGATCAGAGGCATTGTCAGACGGTTATGAGAAGTTCTATGTAGGATTTAATAGTTTCTTGGTAACTAATCATAACTTGTGGATAAAACCAATGAAAATTTGGCAAGAATATGGTGGATACGCCGCTGGTACTTCCTATATATAAGTATTCTTTCCAAAGGATCAGAGGCATTATCAGGCGGTTATGAGAAGCTCCATGTAGGATTTTAGTATTGCCTTGGTTGAAATTTGTGTTACATTTATATCATCTTGCTATTTAAAGAGATTGGATTGTGTTCCATTTCTACATAAACTAACCTCTCCATCGTAACAAACGAGAGAGGAACTGCCACCATTCAAACATATATGCTATCAGAATGTGGATTCAAATGTTAGTTGTTGTGTTTATTTATGTTCTATAGTCATAGAACCAATCATAACTTACTGATATTAGCTGTTGTGTTTATTTATGTTCAAATATTAGCTGTTGTGTTTATTTATGTTCCATGTAGGTTGTAGTATTAGAAGTTTTGCCTTAGGATATAACCACACCCTTCCAAACATATCCAAACTCTTATGCATGATATCATAGTTAGCGAATCAATTCTGCTTATCAATACTTTTACAGTAGGCAACAAAAAGAGATTCCTGTAATAGGGTACTTAACCCTTACAAGGAATGTTACCGCCTCAAACAAAAACTTAAACCCTTACTTTTTCTAAGCAAGTAACTGACAAACTAAACACCATCATTCTTTTAGTCAAATATATCACTATTTAAATTTCGGGACGAAATTTCTAAAAAAGCAGGGGATACTGTAACATCCGTCAAAAAACGGATTTTACCAAACCCGCTCCGTTTATTAACCGAACAATCAGTTAAAAATTTCGTTGCGAATTTAATGCCCAAAATAATTTCAAACGATACATAATTAATTATTATATGGGAATATATAATTAGTTTTTGAAAAACTGTTAAAAATAAGAAAATAAAAATGAATTGTCACTGCCGGGTTCGCGTGTTCAACCCGAAACTGACCCGTAAACCTAAACGGGTTCGCGTGTTCAACCTGAAACTGACCAGAACCCGTTTAGACGAAACCTAAACCCTCGAATTTCGTGTTAGGTTCGTGTCGGGTTTCTGGGTCGTGTCGGAAATTCACACCCTACTGGAATGAATAGTATAATAACCAATTTAGAATGTTAACGAGTCCTATTTAAGTCATATACTTGGACTGGTTAACTTAAATTAACGGAATCGGTATGATACGCTAGATTAAGCGATGATCGGAATAGAATATAGTTTAAACCCTACAAGTACTAAGACTCGTATAATATGGGTAATTAAACAATATACATTCTGGAATTTGAAATAAAAATGATTAGATTTGACCCGTTTTGGTAAACTTTCGTAAACGAGTTACATAAGCTTAAATGTACGCATATAAGCGGTACCGGGTAATCGGATAAGTTATAAACAAGTTCTATATGCCATTAAACTTTAAATAATTTGTAACATAAGTAGGTTATTAACTTATATGACATTAAGGTTTTAAAATCAAAATATGCACCATAAGGGCATTTTAGTCATTAGGTGACATAGTATAGGAACTTGCATAATATCTGAGTTATGACCGAGTATCTTCTGTGAAAATACTTTATTTATGTTGTAAATCAGTAGGTAATAAGTTTTGATTGATAGTTATGGTTAAAAATCATACTATGCGCCAAGAGGGCTTGGTTATATTATAACATAATTTATGTCCTTTAATCAAAACTCAGGTTATGAACAGATTGGTAGTACCAAAATATGTTAATTATATTTATATATTGGTAGATAAAGTATTTGCAAGTTCATGTTTATTAAAACCAAGTTTATACGAAAAGGGCATTTTAGTAAAGTTATGCATATTATATGAACTTGTGTAAAACAAAATAAAAAAAACTCAAATCTGATTATGATCATGTAGTATAACCATAGAGGGTTATCCTACATTATATTACGATCATAATACTACTCTAAATCGGTAGCTAACTATGTTAAATCGGGTCAGAATCAAAAGTAAAAGCCGAAGTCAAACTGCTTGACTTTCGGTTGCGAACCGACACTAATACTGGAACTGACGGGCTGAACATGTTTTATACATGTTCTAATATTACTTTCCAACTTATTTAAGTATTAAAACATATGTTTAAACATTTATAAGTTCATT
>CAMTDV010000998.1:0-52179 GCA_947069175.1 Scalesia atractyloides | reverse complement strand
GGGATTTAAGTGCCCGACCCCGGGAAAAAAGGGCCCCTTGGGCCCATAATGAATTAAATGATTTTCACTAATTGTTCTTAAAATTTTGGGTTATTACTTGTTAGGTTAATCGCATTTCACATTTGGGCTGGGCTTTATAGATCAATATTACTAAAAAAATTTAGGTTTTAAAAGTTTTAAATTATATTTTGGGCCCAAAAAATTATATTAATAAAAACAAATTTTAACTAGAATGAAAAAAGTTGTTTTACGTTGAGAATTCTTTCGCAAAAATTTTTTGGGGTTTTTCATTTTCAAAAAAAATTTTACATGAGTATTCTTGGTATTTCATTTTCCTCCCCAAAAAGTAAATAAGAAAGGGGGCCCTCCAACCATGTGGCCTACCCTTTCCAATAACATGTGTTGTTTTTTAAATTAATTTCAAAAGAACAAAAATTATATGAAAAATTTTTGCGTTGTTACTTGGGCTTACCCAAATTAAATTAAATTAAATTAAAATGGCGAAATTAAAAATCAAATAAAATTGGGTCTTAAACGGGAACAAACCCGGCCCTCATGCATAAAAAGTAGCGTAAGAACCACCAACCCAAAACTTGATTTTTGTTTAAACTCTAGCCCCAAAATTTTAATATATGTCAAAGATATATTTTTTTTTTTTTAAATTTTAAATGCCCGTAAGAAAAAACGGGCCTTGGCCGGGAGTGCGGGAGCCCGGCCCAAGGCCAGCCCTGGGATATCACATGTGTTGTGTGTAAAAATATTTACAGATAAAATTATAGTTTTCACATTTTCTATATGTGTTGATAACAACAATTTAGAGGTTAAAAAGGTTAACGCTTAAAATCACTAAGAAACTAAAGCTTGAGATCAAAAAGTTTTTATATTCGTTTAAAAGCATCAAGATTAAAACATAATTTGCACTTAAATATTATAAATCTTGATTTGTAATTATTTAAAGTAAAAAATTATACATTAGATATTATAATGGACCGCCGGAAACCTATCCCGGAGTCCATTCAACGGCTAATCACAAAATTCTACGTCACCAATCTTCCGAATCGATGTAGCGGCAATGACTTAGTTGGGTTCATTCGGGAGTTCGGGGTGATTTTTGACATATATATAGCAAGGAAAAGGGATAGATTTGGTTTTGTGTCAATGCTGGATGTCAAGAATAAGGAAGAGACCGAGAAAAGCCTAAATATGATTCGTATGGGAGGATTTGCTTTAAAGGTTAACGTTGCTAAGTTCGTGTTGGAAGATGGTGAGATCCGTGAAGATGTCAGGAAGGCGAATACACAGGAGGAAGATTATATACGGAAGGGGAATGTGGGCGCCGACAATGTGCATGTCAACCATCAACCGACACATACTAGAGGTCGAACGTTAAGTGATATCTTGATGGGGATAAACGGCAACAAAACTGATTAGCGGGTAGTCTCTGTTGATCATAATGTCAATACCTTTTTCTAGTTTGTATGGGAAAGCCATTATGGCGAGTATGATTGATTGGATGCTTTAGAAAACATCAATGATATTTTGAAGACAATTAGTCCATCAATTTTTGGGTGGGTTGAAGGTTTTATTATCTTTCAAAGATAGTAAGAATGCGGTGGAAGCGTTAGAGGCCGCTAGAAAAAATCTGGAGATGTGGGAAGGGCAGGCGGTGCCTTGTGATTGTCTTGCCTGGTTAAAAATACAAGGTATTCCCTAGAATCTTCTCAAGAACGAAGTAGTTGATGCTGTCGGTGGCCTGTTCGGTATGATAATTCACAAGGCGAACATGTCGGAGGATGAAAGAGACTTGTCGTTCGAGTATGTTGGTGTATTAATCGGAAATGGTAAACGAGTTGCGGAGGAGGTGATAATTCAGTGGCAAGGGAATCACTTTCCGGTGTGACTTACGGAGGAAGCTGATGATTGGTTACTGGAGTTCCTTAAAGGTGGAAACGACAATCTTGAAAAAGATAATGGAAATGATGAAGAAGAGAAAGAAAGGGTCTTGGAGGAGAAGAACGATACTGGCTCTAAATCTCTTTAGTCGGAGTCTGAAGGGCCGCCGGAGAACATGGGTACTACCGACACCGGAGTAGAGAAGTCGGTTGAAAGTGGTCAAAAGGCCATTAATAAAGAAACCGAAATTAATGGTATTCAGTATAATTCCCCTTCATTGTAGAAACCGTTGTATGAGGAAAGGAGTAATGAGGGGCTTCACAGCTCAGCGGTTAATGGAGTTGGTCCTTTGGATTTGAATAATCAACCGATTGAAGAACATGGAGTATCGCAGGTGGCAAATAATACAACTGATGGTCCGGCTATTGGGGAGGAGGCCGAGATCTTGCTGAACGGTGTGACCGTGGGTTCCGACGGTGATCTAGAGGTAATAGCTACGATCATGATGGGAGAAAAATTGGGTGCCAGGTTGTCTTCATTTGATAATTTGGTGAAGGATTCTATTGTCCAAGAAGGCGTACAGCTAGGTAAGCTATGAATCTGTTATCTGTGAACATTCGTGGGTTGGGGTTACTAGTAAACCGGGTTGGATTAAAAGGCTAAAGATGGAATTGGGGTGTCTTTTTTGGCTATGCAAGAGACTATGTGTGCTGATACGCAGGTTGCTTCTTTATGTAATTTTTGGGGTGGTTTAGGATTCGAATCGGACTAGGTAAATTCGAACGGCAGATCAGGTGGTATTATTAATCTTTGGGATCCTAAAGTGTTCCGTAAAGATAGTTCGATTGTGAATGATAATTTTATGGTTACTTCTGGTTGTATGGTTGATGGGAATACTAAGATTAATATGGTTAATGTATACGCGCCTCAAAACAATGTTGAAAAAAGAATTTTATGGCAGGAGATCATTGAAGTTATTCGGGCGGGTCAGGGGTGCTGGATTGTTTTAGGGGATTTCAATGCAGTGCGATATGCACAGGAGAGGAAGAATTCTTTTTTGACCCGGTTTGTGCTAGAGATTTTAACGAATTTATTGATGAGACTGAGCTTAAAGAATACAATATAAGAGGTATGAAATATATGTTTTTTGCCAGTAGAGGAGACGTGTGTAAATTCAGTAAAATCGATAGGTTTTTGTTTGTTCTAATGTTTTGAACAGGTGGCCTAACGCTTAGTGGCTCCGTTTTCGAGGGAAGAAATAAAGGAGGCGGTGTTTGGTGTAGCTCGAACATAAAAAGGCGTTTCTGCTGAAGATTGACTTCGAGAAGGCATATGATAATGTTAATTGGAATTTCTTGATTTCTATTATGATGCAGATGGGTTTTCCAGATAAATGGTGTGTTTGGGTTAGTGGAATTTTGGAGTCGGTGAGGTCAGCGGTAGTAGTTAACGGTTCTCTGACTTTTTAATTTAAATGTGAAAAAGGTCTTCGACAAGGAGATCCTCTTTCTTCGTTTATCTTCTTGATCGTAATGGAGGTGCTATCATGGATGTTGGATAAAGCTAAAGAGATTGGGGAATTATCTGGAATTCGACTTCCGGATCTTGATTTTAGTATTACTCATTTATTTTATGCAGATGACGCCCTCATTGTGGGAGAGTGGTCGCGGGAGAACTTGGAGAAAATTGCTCGGATTCTATGCTTTTTCTTATGCTCGGGACTTCGAATTAACCTTCACAAATCTAATCTGTTCGGGATTGACATGGAAGACTATGAAGTGGATGAGATGATAGGAGTTCTAGGATGCAGAAGAGACTTGATACCTTTTGATTATTTAGGTTTCAAAGTGGGCGCAAATATGAATCGTATCGGTAATTGGAGTTCGGTGATTGAAGTGGTGGAGTCGCGGCTTGACTCTTGGAAATCGAAATTACTTTCCATTGGGGGAAAATGACTCTAATTAGACCGGTGCTTGAAAATCTCCCAATTTATTACTTTTCACTTTATAAAGCTCCAGTGGTTGTTATTGAAAAATTAGAAGGTATTACGAGACGCTTTTTACGGGGTGGTTCTAGTGAAGATAAGAAGATTAATTGGGTAGCGTGGGAGATAGTTGCTAGACCAAAAAATTTTGGGGAGGCTTGGGTATTAATCGGTTGCAAGATACGAATTTGGCCCTTTTAATCAAATGGGGTTGGAGATATATAAAAGAAGATAATAGCGTGTGGAAGAATGCCATGGGGAGAAAGAAATTGGTCTATAATGCCTTTAGCGTCCTAGGCTCGCAGAAGTTGGAAGACTATAGTGAAGGTGGGGGAACAGTGCACGGTAAATGGTAAAAGTTTTAATAGCTTTTTATTTGGTGTTGTTGTGGATGGCAAGTCGATTAGATTTTGGTGTGACCCGTGGCTTAATGACCTGCCTCTACGAGACATATATCCTAATATTTTTAGATTAGAGAGTTCCAAGTGGAGTTGCGTGGCGGAGAGATTGTCCTTCAGAATGGCGTAAAGACTCTAAATTGGAGTTGGCGGCGTAATCCGAGGACACCTGTGAAAATATTGGAGCCTTTTGATTTACTTTCAGAGATCCATGATTTTCATTGTGCCGAAGGTATAGACAGATGGAAGTGGAAAGGAGATAGCAATGGGATTTTCACAGTTGCAGCGGCTAAACGGATTATCATTGCTAGTCGGGTTTTCGGTCCGCTTTTTAATATGAAGTGGGACAGTTGGATCTCGCTGAAATGTAGTATTTGGCTTGGTGGGCGGAACAAGATAGAATTCCGACTAGAAGCGCACTTAATAAGATAGGTATGGGTCTTGTTGATGATGATTGCTTGCTATGTGATTCGGTTCAGGAGACCACATTACACATTTTCACTGCTTGCATTTTCTCTTCTGAGGTTTGGGCTCGGATTACGGTATGGTGTAGGTTGGATCCTATTTTTTGCTTTCAATGCCGGGATCTTTTATTACTAAGGGATCGAAGATTCAAAAGAAAGATAAACGGGTGCTCCATTGTATCGTGATTACAACTTTTTGGTGTATTTGGACCGTAAGAAACGAGAGGATATTCCGAAGGAAAGAAGCTAAAGTGATTGAGGTGGTGGCCAAGATTAAGTCGTTGACGTATTTTTGGATTCGGCATAGATCTAGATTTAAAGATATTTTTGGAAGTTGTCCTCTTGGATTGACGTAATTTGGTATTCCTTGCGGCCCGTAGACTCGCTAGAGATGTTTTTGGTTGAATGAAGTTAACCTTTAAAGAAAAATATTATATAAAATTTCATCATCCAAAATACCTTATTTTATGAAGTTATAGAATATGTAAAGCAAATCTTGGTCTTCATTTATTTTAATTTCAAAATTGCACCCACACTCTTTGGAGGTTTCTTCATGACAACAGTAGTAAACCCCACCCCAAAAGTTGATTATAATACACTTTTCAAAGGGCTGAATTTTTACTAAGGCTTGTAAAATGTGAAAGTTATTATAACAGTTTTTTTATAACTTATTTACCAACCACTTTTGAGTCTTCGATCAACATTCTTAATTATTATTGATTCGATTACTTTTAAATAAAAATTACTTATGTTATTATTTTATACAAATTACATCTAGTTGAAAGTCCCAAAATCTACATGAGAGTTGAGATACAAAAAAGGCATTAAAGCTTGCCGAACACCATAGCAGCATTACATATTACAACGGTGCGTTCAATCCAATTATATGGTGCATCCAAAGTGATCAGATTTAAAGCATGAATGATCGTATGATTATGATAGTGTGTCTATTTGAATCTAAAAAGACTTGTATTTATTTATATGTACGTTAACCTTGTACCATCGCTTTAAAATAAATAAAATAAATAAATACATGTGTTGTGTTGCATCATTGACTCTTGGAACGCCTCCCATTAACAAGTTATGTGTGTGTTTGTATATACATTCCTTTAGGTATAAAGTTGTGCTGATTTCTGACGTTTCTGTGAGAAAATGAGTGTTCAATATGTTTGCTTTTGGTAAAGCTTATATTATGCATGTAAAAATTCTCTTTGTTCTGAACCACTTTCATGAAACTTCTGTACTTGCCGCCTTGGGGACATGCATTTCCAATTTTTGGTTTCGCCAACATAAAAACCCTTTTTATTAAATTATCATTTTAAAGATATTGGTGTATGATTTTAAAGTCTCATTGAGGGACCAAACCAATATGGGTTCTAGTGTTAGTTCTCAAAGATGATATTATTACTTTAAAGTATTAATGTTTGATATTGGAATAATGTACTTATAATGAAAAAATAATATGTATAAGAGAGTTGTATAGTGTCATAGGAATTTTTTTTTTCAAATACTTAAGTCTCCTAAACCTAGGAAATCATAGAAGGGTATCAAACGGACTTCGATAGAACTCATTCTAGCAGTATTGGAACCGTCTCGTCGAATTCTAAGATCTTACATTTTAGGTTTTCGCTGTTGGATTTTTGGCTTGTAGATTTTAGAATATTTATTTGATCATTATTTTTTTTTTTGTGATTCATTGTGTTATATTTCTTGGCATTGTGTCATATTTTACTGTGTATGTGTACTCTTCCTAGATTTAGGTGACTGTATAGGATAACTCAACCCTATATATTATTATACTCTATATGTTATTTTGCCAAACTATAATTGATTCTCACGTTGCAGGTTCGTTTTTTAACGTGTTTGAGTGTACTGATTTTTTTTGTAATTTCTTAATGATCAAGGGTAGATTAACGGAAAACGTTCATTAAAATAAACAGAATATGTATTATATTGATATGACTCCTGAAATGTAAGGCGACTCGAATTTATTAAGTATAATGAAAATGTATTATATTGACCCGATTTGTTTCTAAACAAAATTTACGTCAAAATGTAGACCACTGAAAATGTCCATAAAAATAAGCACAAAAATGCATTATATTTGACATAACTCATTTTCGATAAAAATTACGTTGAAATGTAAAACAACATGAATTTATACTCGATGTGTACATAAAGATAATCACGTAAAACTCGAGGGTCAAAATGACATTTTACAAAGTTTTAAGAAATTTTAGAAGGTTTAAATGTCAATATTCAAAGTTGAGGGGTCAAATTCACAAAATGACAACAAAATTAAGTTATTTTAGTTAACAACTTGATCTATTATATATATTTTAGTAGTAAAACACGTGTGCAAACACGGATGGTGTTTAGAAAACCATGCATACCACATTTTATTACCCGATGAATGATTATATAGTTTTTAAAGTTTAATTAAAAATGGATAATAAAGAAAAAGAACATATTTAAATAACAAATAAATAATAAATATGGTTAATAATTTTAAACAATAAAGCAAAGATTAAATACAATCGAGCACTGATGCTACAGTTCATGGATATTAATTTCACTCACGATACCAACTTTTCAGTTGCCGCTATTCCACGATTTTTTATGGTGTCTTAACAGAGATGGTGTCAGACAGTTATAAATGGTGTTTTGTCTTGCTCTACGTCTAGAACCATACCCATTGCTATGCCCACAATAGAGCTCTTTAATAATAAAAGACTTTGGAATTTTTCCTCACCTCTTGTGTTTTTTTTTTCTCGTCATGTTAGTTTTAATAAAATTTATTAGTTTAAGATACTACACATGTGTGGATGATTTTCTTTAATCATGATATAAAGTTAAATTACCTTATATAATAAGTAAACCATATGAGTAGGAGTTTAACTTGAATGGTTCATTTTGTAATAAAAGAACCAGATCTCAAATTAAGTGATGCTAGTTGAATCAAAACTTCAAAAGCAGTCTTTACCCTAACTAGTGTGATTGTCACTAATATTGCGATTGATCAACCTCAACCACCAACGGACCTATGTTATTACTTGATTTTGACCAAAACAAAAGTTATATTTATAAAATCACAATTATTAACCAAAGGACCTATGTTATTACTTGATTTTAATCATATATATATATATATATATATATATATATATTTCTAAAATCGCAATTATTGAATATATCACAGAAGAAAAACATAATCATGCAATGTTTTAGTTTTTCTACACTTTCTTTTGATATATATATATATATATATATATATTTATAAAATCGCAATTATTGAATATATCACAGAAGAAAAACATAATCATGCAATGTTTTAGTTTTTCTACACTTTCTTTTGATTTAAAAATATTAAAAATTTATTTCTCTTTCTAATTCTATAAAGCTTACAATATGAATTGGATAAACAGCTGCATGGCAGCCTGTCATTGGTCAGGGTTCGTTTTTTTATTTTTTTATTATTCTTTTACCATTCATTATTTAGTATTTACACTTATAAGCTTTTAACTTTCTAAAAATTTTAATTTTGCTTTTACTCTTCAACATTAAATATTAACACTTACAACCCTTCAACTTTCTAAAAACTATATAATTATTTTTATATGTTTCTATTTATGTATGTGTTGATATAAATACTTGTTGATTACAGTTTTTTTTGTCTTTTCGTAGGTTTTAATTTATTTTAGGCTTTACTCTTCAACATTTAGTATTGGTAGTTACAACTCTTTAACTTTATAAAAACTTTATAATCATTTTTACGTGTTTGTATTTATGAACGTGTCGCTATAAATTCAAGTTGATTATGTTTCCTTGAAAATGGTTAGGCTTAGATATAATATTGTTTTTCGTTTTTTGTACGCTTTCAGTTAATCTATGTTTTGGCATAAATTTAGTTTTAAAACAAGTCGGGTCAACTATATGTTTTCATTAGATTTTATAAATTCTGCTTACTTTACGTTTCCATCCCACCACAACGCGCGGTAACATTTTTAACTTAAAAATATAAATTTTTACTTATTTTTATGTACGTATCGGTATAAGTTCAGGTTGGTGTTCGACGTAAATTTCTTTCGTTTCCGTACTTATTTTTATGTATATTTTCAATTTATCTACATTTTGACGTAACTTTTGTTTAGAAACAGTTTAAACCTTTACTGTATAAATCCAAATAACTTTACATTTAGACCTGCCGCATCGCGCAGGTAGATTTACTAGTTCGTAAACATTAATGAAATGAAATGGTACATATCCTTTTCTCTTTTTTTATTCACTTTCTGTTTTAATTTTCCTCTAATTAAAACTTGATGTTAGGTGATAAATTTGGAGGGACTGAAATGAAAATCAGCCAAAGAATGAGGGTCTATATCGTTCCACTGGTACCCAAACAGCTATGACAGTCACATCGGGGCCATACACGTGGTGGGATCGCTGTGATAATGACAACACATTCGCAGGGTCCTACACTCCCAGATAAGTAGGCTCTTAAGGTTGATCACTTGTCCATGTCATCTAAACTATGTTGTATAAGTTGAACCTTTGACCAAGCCACTTCACCAATAATTAATTATAATGCCACATGGGGGTAAATAGGGATAATCACAAAACTACTTCAGGAATGGTTAATTTTACCAAAATAGCCATCTGACACGGCTTTACGAGTCGTTTCAATATGCTGAAACGGCTTAAAAAAATCCTTTCAAGTCAATCAGTCCATGATTGCCACGTGTCCGGTTGAGCCTTTTCAGTGTGGCTTAAGCCTTTTCAACACGGCTTAAGCCTTTTCAGTGTGGCTTAAGATCTTTCAACACGGCTTGAGAACTTTCAACACGGCTTGAGATCTTTCAGTGTAGCGGCTTGGTTTGGCTTAAGATCTTTCAACACGGCTTGAGAACTTCACCGGCTTGAGATCTTTCAACATAGTTTAAATATACACGAATAATTAAAAATATAAACGAATAATTTAAAAAAATCTCAATAAAATGTGAGAACTTGAAAATCTCAATTAAAAAAATCTGAAAGTTTTAACTTGAAAATAAAAAATTACTAGGTTAAAACCTCGTGTATTACACGGGTTAAATAAATGTAATTTTTATACTAAATAATAAAAAATATAACTTTAAAAACCTCGTGTATTGTACGAGTTGAATAAATGTATTACACGGGTACAATACACAAGTTTTTAAAGATATTACTTTCTTACAATACACGAGTTTTTTTAAAGATATTACATTTTTATTATTTAGTATACAAAATTACATTTATTTAACCTGTGTAATACACGAGTTTTTTAAAGATGTTACTTTTTTACAATACACGATTTTTTTTAAGATATTACATTTTTATTATTTAGTATACAAAATTACATTTATTTAACCCGTGTAATACACAGAGTTTTTAAAGGTATAACTTTTTTAATTATTTGGTATATACAATTACATTTTTTCAACTCGTACAATACACAAGATTCTTAAATATATAACTTTTTAATTACTTAATATATAAAATTACATTTATTCGACTCGTGTAATAACGAGGTTTTTAAAGTTATATTTTTATTATTTAGTATAAAAATTATATTTTTTTAACCCGTGTAATACGCGGGCTTCTAACCTAGTAATTTTTTATTTTCAAGTTAAATATTTTTTATTTTCAAGTTAAAACTTTCGGATTTTTAATTGAGATTTTCAAGTTCTCACATTTTATTGAGATTTTTTTTAAATTATTCGTTTATATTTGAACTATGTTGAAAGATCTCAAGTCATGTTGAAAATTCTCAAGCCGTGTTGAAAAATCTTAAGCTACAATGAAAAGGTTTAAGCCACACTGAAAAGACTTAAGCCGTGTTGAAAAGGCTTAAGCCACACTGAAAAGGCTCAACCGGACACGTGGCAATCATGGGTTGGTTACTTGTAAGGATTTTTAAGCCGTTTCAGCATATTGAAACGGCTCATAGAGCCGTGTCAGGTGGCTATTTTGGTAAAGTTGACCATTCCTTAGGCCATTTTCGTGATTATCCCGGGTAAATATTCTATTCGCAATTCAGGGAATCTATTTCCACACTTTGACAATTCAATACGAATCGTATAGGCCTATATAATTCGTATTGAGGCTCGGATTTTTTAAGGTTTGAATTTTGTTGTGTTGTGTTTAGTTTTTGGTATTTTGGGTTGATTATTGGTGTTTATTGTTAGTTATTTTTCTTTTAATAAATTTTAATTTCTTTATTATTTTTTTATCGATACGTATCGTATTATAGCGTATTGTGGCGTATCGTGTCACATTTTTAACTTTTTAATATTTTATAGTGTCGTGTCCTATGATATCGTATCATCCTTTTTATTATCACGTCGTTACGTATCGTATTATGGCGTATTGTATCACATTTTTAACGTTTTGATATTTTATCGTGACGTGTCGCATGATATCGTATTATCATTGTATCGTAACTTTTTTATATTTTTTTATGTTGACGTATTCACGATGTTTGATATTAATATATTATACATTATACATAACCAAGCAATACAATCTAAACAATCACAAATATAAATAAACTGAAACTGCAAATTTAACTACATAATAAGTTTGTATATATACATGACATCGTCCAAAATACATAACTAATCAAATTACAAAAAAAAGTACAACAATCTAAATTGTTGGATCCGCATCCTGAGTCGTGCTAGAGGCCCCGCCCCCTGAGTCGCGCCTGACAACCTCGGATCCTCTCTAGGGCGAGGCGACAACGTCGGTATCGGAAGTGGGGTATGACCACGCTCAATAGCCGCCTATATATATCGCCCTGGATCGCCCGCATGAGAAAGGCCCAAGTACGAGAATGATGGGCGTCTATCCACACCTACAGTCGGCCCTCCATCTGGTGTAACGCAAGCACCATAGATGTAATATCACCTGTATGAAAATCACTATCAAATAAAGAACGAGTCTTTCAGTCTTTGTCACATAAATCAAAATCTTACCAACAATTGTTGGAAATAATTCATTAAGTCACCATTAAACGTCAATGTACAATTATTTGATGGAGATGTTATTGCTACAATACCTTAAATAATTGACTTAATTTTAAATAAAAACTTTGTTTGATATAGGGTAATGAAATTAATAAAGGAATAAAATTGACGAAGTAAATGGAATTGATAATTGAATGACATGGATCATTACTACTTTATTATTTCGTTTGGTTACAATGTAAAAATGTAATGAAACATTATTTTATTTTTATTATTATTAATAAAAATAATAATACTAAAAATATAATAATAATTGTTGACTTTATAAAAAATAATTTCTTCCCAAATAATGAAAAATAGCATAATTTGAATGAATCACGTTCCTTATTGAATGATCCATTCAATTATGCATAACAACCAAACATGTTTTATTTTATTCCATTCCATTCAGTAAAATATTTTTTTTTATTTTATTCCATTCCATTCAGTAATGTAATGAAATATGTTGTATTGGCTAAGATTCGAACAAAATTCAAAACTCTTACGTGGGAAAATAAGTATGCTTTTGAGTTAAATCGCATGTGGCAATGACGATGGTTGCAATGGTGGCAAAAAAAAATGGTTGTCATGAACTTTGCTCGGTCATTTGAATCTATTAAGTTAGCAAGTGTTCATAACTTATAAATGATTCATTTTGATGCTCGTTCATTTGAATCTATTAAGCTAGCAAGTGTTCATAACTTATAAATGATCCATTTTGACTATCTGTTTAATTTGAGTAGCCTCATATTCCCATTTTATATAATGTAAGTAGATTTTTATATCTAAATCAACATCTTTATTCATATAATATACGGTTCATGGTAATCACTAACTTGGGTGTTTTGATTCAAAGTTATATTAATCTAGTTTTGTAACTTCAGTTAATAAACCTCTAAGATATTGGAATTGCTTTAAAAAAGGTCAACATGATCTAAATTGTTTGATATATGCATTTTATGGTTACATGTTTAATTATTATTATTGAATTGTTTAAATATGAACCAGTCTTTTCTGAGAATTAAAATCATTAAACATGTTTCATGTTTCATAAACAAGTTTTAACATTAAAAAAAATATTATTATTATTTTAATAAAGAGATGGGATAAACAAGTGTTTGTGAGGCCCAATGATAAAAGTTGCATGTGATATATTAAAGTGTCATTAAAAAGAATGTCATTAAATTAGTGCTTAACGAATAAACTAATAAGAGCTAACACACCAAATTCAATGTATATCCTCCCAATATCCATCAAAAATGTGTAATCTTGAGACGTATACAGAGGCGGATCTAGACCAAGATTTTAGAGGTAACGTTTAATTTTTTTTATCATACTTCATACAACTCGATTTTTGAAACCATAAAATATATGTTATTAAATGCTATTTAATTGTCACATTCTATGTGTTTACAACTGTCAAATCCTTCCTAATCGAGTTCAAATCTTTCGTTAAAATTATGCAAATAATGCTCTACTCGTTTTCTAGCACACAATCACATACCATCATGTTCGTACACTAAAATATCGCTCTCTGTTTTCAAGTTAAACGCCGCCAGTCACTCCGGCGAATATCGTCAATATCGATCAAGCTACACCAGTTCTTAATCGAGCATCGATCTGAGGTAATATTACTATCTATTTACTCGTTTTGATCTACCGGAGAAAAGCCTTATGGTTTCTATTAACAACTGTTGCGATTGAACATGAATATTTACAAATGATAATGGGGATGGAACATGTTTTTGTGAGAATATTATTATTGAAAGAACACTAACGTGGAGATTAAAAGAATACCGATATGTTTTTCTCTGTTAATTATGTTTAATAATCAAACTTTTACAAGTGGAGGGTCACAATATTAGTTTACATCAATTACTTTTTACCAATTGATGTAATAAATAACTCAAAAATATAATATTATATATTTTTTAAAAGACAGAAAACTAAACACAAAGTATACAATGATGAAGTAATAAAATAATACATATAATAAATTTATTGAATAAAAAACCTAAACAAATTGTAACACTGAATCGATTAAGTCATAACTAAAATGTTAAAAAAAAATGCTTCAACTTATTTGCATTTTTCTTTTCATACTAATAAAATTACCACTTATATGTTTGAGGAATTTTCAAAATATATATTTGGTTTTAACTTTTCAACCTTTCATTTCCACCTTAAAAATGAAGTTGAAAATAGTAAAAAAAAATTAAAAATTGTGACACAAATTGACTTTGAAGGTTCATTGTTAACCCAAGCCGTATATTTTATTATATTTTTAACTTCATCTCCTTCATATTTACATCTCTGCAAGTAGTTCCTCGTGCTCGTCGTCGCCACAGTTGGTCGTAAAAATTTCCATCTATTATTTTCGTTCTTGCCTCCTCACTGCTGGAGGAGGGTAGCATATATTTTTTTTCAAGGGTAGCGGAATCCAAAAAAGACAAAAATACAAAAAGATTACGCTTCCGGTGAAAAGTTAAAGGATAGCGGATGCTATCCCTACCTTATTGTAGGTCCGCCCTGCACTTATACGTATATTATTGTATTTCATAGAGTTAGTTACATGTAATGGCTCCGAACAGAAATGATGTTAGGGGTGTTTCTTCAACTTTTTTAATCGGGGTTTAGATTTTCGAGTCCAATTCTTCGAGTTTTTAGAATATGTGAAACAACTAACAATACGGGTTAATCATATTAACCTGAATCTCTCTAAAACTACAGGATTACCGATCCATAAACCATATTTGGTACGGGTATTGTAGAAGCACGGACTCACCGATGGAGTTATGTGAACCGTTTTCTCTAAGATATCGACAACCACATCTTGTTCTTCTAGTCGAACCTAGATCTACAAAGAAGAAAAGAGAAAAGTGGGGATGAAGAGACGGCCGATAGAGGAAGAATTCTCTATTTCCAGCTACAAAAAGTGTGCTTGCCTCGTATCTCATGCCTAATAAGAGGTGAAGACCTCCTTATATAGGAGATATGGACAACCCTAACCTTAATGGGTCAGGCCCAGTTAGGGGTTGTCTCTACAAGCCCACAGCCTAGTGTAGTGTAAACTACATCGCGCTGGGCTTCGCAGGCTAGTATACAATAATAAATAACATAATGAGTTAATTACTGTTTTCGTCCCTGTGGTTTGTCAAAAATCACTATTTCAGTCCATTAGTTTAAAATTTGCGATTTCAGTCGTAACCATTTCAGTCCACCTCGCAACTATTTCAGTCCCTGTACTTACAAAATAAATGGATTGAAGTGTTTACGAAAGTGAAACCACATGGACTGAAATGGTTACAAAAGTGAAACCACAGGGACTGGAATCGCAATTTTTAAACTAATGGACTGAAATAGTGATTTTTGTCAAACCACAGGGACGAAAACAGTAATTAACTCTAACATAATAAAATGTGATAACGGAAATGACGGATCGTTTGAGTCGGGTCCAATACCCTACCTCTACAGGTATCAATTATTCGGTAATCGGGTAAGGGTTCCATGTAATTGGGTTCAGGTTTCGGTTAAAAAACCACTTTTGCGTATGGTGGTAAGATGTCTCCCCTCCATCTAAGGAGTGAAGGTTTAAATCTTGTAAGGTGTATATGAATCTCCTTAAAGAAAAAACATGTAATGAATTTGTAATTATATAAGATTGTTGGTTTGTATAATCTATTTTTATAATGTACTAAAAGTCGTTTATAAACTTTTTATAACAGATGACATGACATTGATGTATTTAGTTTTGGTCACATTGGGAATGCATGTATAGAAAAGATTCTAGAAAACATCAAATGATTACTTTTGTGACATAAATATAACCTTTTAAACATATATATTGTCTTAAACCATCAAATGGTCTCGATACTTTCTTTTCTGAAAATATGAAAATCCTTTCGCCCCTAAGAAGCTTCGTCCATAGAAATTGCTAGTTGTATATGTTGTTATTTGGTGTTAAAGATCTTTAACATCAAATAACAACATATACAATTAGCAATTTCTTTATTAACTCGATCAAAACAATTTTAGAAAAATTACGAATGAAAAAAACTAAGAAAATCTTAGAATTCTCTGATCGTCGCCTATAGAACTAGGAATGAGCTCAATACCAACCGGTACTGGTAACAAAAATACCCAGTACGGTACGGTTTAGTGCCGGTACTGCCGACTCGGTACTGAAAATCGAACCGGTTCGGAAAATTCGGTACCGAGTAACGGTTCCATTTGGTCATCCATGTATAGAACTATATAACCTCTCATTCATCACTGCTGTTATGGCCGATGGCACTCGTCGGTCTAACATGCAGTCACTCGTTGCGTTAAGGATGATTCATACCGCAAAACAATTATGAAATGACTCTGATCAACAATGCATGCCGTTCCTAGAATCGAAAAATCGCTCATACAGGTCAAAGTTTAGATCTTTGAATGATATAAGTAACCAAATATACATACCACAGTGAAAAGCCATAACCTAAACATAACTAGAATCAAGATAAACAAAAAACATAATTAACAGTAACACATTCACAGTCATATCAAACACTAACAACATCAACTACCATATATTATGTTCTTTCAATAACCAACACCTTTCAGCACTTCCAAGCCGAACACGACACGAGCTCCCTACGTCGCCAACATAGGACGAGCAGCGATTGTCTCTTCTCGACATGAAACTCACGAACCGAAGTCCTTTTGACCAAATATTCCGCTTGACTTTCAGTAAAGTTACTAAACAACAATGCGAAAATCCAGCTGTTACGAAAAGATCCCGCCAATGCTGAGTCTGTTCGGGAAAAGAAACCGACCAAAAACAATCTTTTCAACCGCGGGTTGAACTAAAAACCTTTCGATCTTCTGCAACGAGTCAAGGTTCATGTTGACCGCATCTAATGACTCGAGTAAGTTCGAATATGACTTCAGGGCCTGGATCAGATGATTAGCAAACGGTAAATTGGTCCTATCACACCCACGGTCAACCGAAACCACAATTTTGGGCGATAAACTTTTAACGAATCGTAAAACGGCTGGAATCTGAGTTTGGTGATTCGAGAACACATGAACCGGAAGATTCACTACAATGGCTTCATTATCATTATCAGAAACATTAAAGGGTAAACACCATGAAGCAGAAGCAAGAGCATCAATGTTGACTATCTCAAACTCAAACCCGACGTTCAATTCGCTAGCAAAATGGATCAAACTCTCTCGGGTCAACCCGAGTTCGAGCTGGTCATGACTTAAAGGCGAAACCAACGCAGTGATCTTCAAGAAACACACACCATTGTTTCTCAAAACAAGCTCTTGAATCAAAGAAGCCCATTGACCACCAAACCCGATATCGAAATCGATAACATGAACCCGATCAAACCCGGTAAGGGATTCAAGTATTGCTTGATTACAAGTGAAATTAGCAAACTGAATATAAGGGGAAACCTCTGATAACAATTTGTAAGCACCAATCTTGTAAATTAAACTAAATGGTGAACAGGAATTATTAATATTAATATTATTGAGAATTGAATGTGTGAGTAATTGAAGAGCTTGTTTGAAATAAAAAGCAGTCCTTTCGAATGAATTACCGGCTGGTGAAAGCTGATGATTGAGCCGCGCCAATATCCCTTGCGCGAGTATCGAACTATTGTTCTCCGATTGGATCAGATCGGCGGCTTTGAATAGCTGATCAATGATCCCTTGTTGCTGCATTGAAGGGTTGTACTCTATGCTTCTTGAGTTATACGTTTTGGGTTGCGGTGGAATGAGCATCTGGGTGTTGTAAAGATTTGGTTTTTTATCATATTGGGGCAAAAGGGTGTCGTTTATTGGTGAAAAGTATTGATTTTGATGATGGTTGAGGTGGGTGTTGAATATCGCCGGAGATATAAAACCACCAGAAAACTCGAAGTCCGCCGGAGCAGCGTCGCAGACGGTGGCGTTAAGCATTTTGTTTAAACTCACTGATGGGTCTTCCACATCACCCATGATCCACCGGAGCATAGCTTGGTCTTGGCCGGAGTTTTCGTTCTCCCAGTCGTCTATTCCGCCGCATTTTCCGGTTACAACCGCCGCCGGCGGTGGTGGTGGTGGCGGTGGTTGACACTGGTGAAGGTTAAGAACACCCACATTGGAAGTACTGGTTTCTTGATTTTCCGGCCGAAGCGCCGCCGTGCCGGCGGCGGTGGCGGTGTCAGCGCCGCCGTGAGACGACAGGGTGGAAGTAGAGGCAGGTGGGCTTGGACTGGTGGTGATGTTGTCAAACACAGATGTTGGTTCGTTGATGTATTTTCTTTTCTTGCCGTTCACCAGATCTTGTAAATGTACAAGTGGAGATGCATAAGGTACAACAAGATCTTGCTGGTGGTTGTTCAACACCACCACCCCCTTCCCCTCAAACTCAAAATTCTCCAGCTTGAAACAAAAACTTGTAGAGAATAAGAACAAAAACAGATTTTAAAAGCTAAAAGTTTAAGAAATGCATGTGAAAAGTTTGAAGAAGAAAAACATGTAAGATTTTGTAAGTTTTGTTTTGTGGTAGCTTGTGATATGATGATGTGTTTTTATGTTTGGTTTGTGTTTTAGTGTGTTGAATAGTGTTTTTTTTTTTATTTTTTTTTTGACTCCCATGGATGGATGGATGCGTGCAACATAAAAAATTACTCTACTTCCTTTCATCTTCTCTCTCCTCACTTTTAATGTATTCTTTAACCATTAAAAAAAATCTTAGGAAGATTATTTTATTTTGCTTAAGATGTGTAACTTCATAAATAATTATGAATGCATGTACGACTTCTCAAAACACATAATTTTTTAGGTTACTTCAATATATTAAATTAAACAATATAGAATCGAAACTTATGTGGAGTAAAGATGGAAAAAGGGATAAAGCTCACTTTAAGGTGTCTTGAAACCAAATTCTTTGTTAACTGCTTTTATCTACATATTTGTCAAATTAACTTTTATTAGTTAATTAATGTAAGGTCGGCTTAACATTTTTGAAGGTACAAGAGAGATTGAAAAGTCAAGGACCTTTTTGAAAAGACAAAAACTCTTTGATATAAACCCTTATTTTTTCTCGAGTCTAAGGCAGACAATAATAAACTAAAAAGTTTATATTTGACGAAGTTAAAAAAGAAAGTAAAAAGATTATATTTCATGTGTGTATAAATATGTTTGGATAAATTTATTTTTCTTGATTTATTTAATGCATAAGCTATTATTCTAGAAAAACTTTATATACAATATATATATTTTTTATAATGAGGACCCATTTTTAGGGAGGCTCCAAGCCATAGCTTGGGTTACGCTAAATGTGGAGCTAACCCTATCTAAATACTCTTATACCTATACTTTATATATTTGAACTTTTTATTTTTTAAATAACCGGAAAACACCTTACTATCGTATCATATCTATTATGAAATTAATAAACATGTGACAAAAATAATTAAGAATTCAAGATGCTTACTTAACTTGTAGAAACTTCATTAATATATAAGTTGTGTTTAAAACAAAATTTCCTTGTGAAAGTCAGTGTTATTACAATGATTTGTATATTTAAGAATAACTAGTATTTAACCCTCGCATTTTGGGGTCGTAAAACCGTGCTTAGTACTAAGGGTGACGATCAAAACTGAGAAAAATCATATAGAAATTACATGGATTTTTACCGTCATGTGACATAAAACGCAGAAAAAAACACGAACTTATACCACAACTCAACGTAAAACGTAGACAAACTCGAATGATAGCGAAATGTATTATAAAGTCGATGGGGGTTAAAGTATTATTTGTGTAAGATTTTAGAATGTGGGAGCAAAATTAACAACTCTAAAAATTGAGAGCATAAAAGTAAACTTTAAACTTAAATAAATATAAGAAAGAAAAAAAACAAAATTTGAGGGGCAAATATGAAAAAATTAAGATGCGGCCTTTTACTGTAGATAAGAACCTGTATTTCACAATTGTACTAGTTTTTCCAAAAGTTAATTTTTATTAACTCAAACACCCCTTAAGTTATCTCTAAATTCATATTATTTGTTTAAAACAAGCATTTAACCCCCGCCTTGCAGAGTCGTAAAATCGTGCTAAATAGTAAGTAAACGATGATCAAAACTACGAAAAAATCTTAAAGAAATAACGTTAGTTTTTACCGATACGTGACATAAAACACAAACAAAGACTAACACGAACTTATACCTCAACCCGGTGTAAAACGTAGACAAACTTATAGCGAAACGTATTATAAAGTCGAAGGGGGTCAAAGTGTTTTTTTTAAGATTTTTTCTTTTTGAAGAGTTTAAAAAGTGGGGGCAAAGTAATAACCTTGAACGTTAAGAGTTTAAAAGTAAAGCTTTAGTGCAAATAAAAAAGAAAGAAAAAAAAAACCAAAATTTAAGGGGTAAAAGTGAAAAACTTACTTAAGGTGGAGCATGTAAAAACCTACTTATTTGTTAATATATATAGTAAGAGTTAATTGCCCGGATGGTCGTTGTGGCTACCATTTTTTCATGTTTATTCCTCATTTTTTCTAAATAGCGTGTTTGTTCCCTGTTGTTTGCTCGGTTGTTACTCAGATAGTCCTCAATATGGATGAGGGTTAGTTCTTAGTGTTAAGTGGGTATGAAATGACTAAAATACCCATTATTATTGAAGAAAACAAAAATATAAGGTGTGACCCATTTATGATTTATCTTCAACAACCCACCCAAACTCTTTTAGGAGGATTGTTCCGGCATGCGGCAACTCTACTCCGCCATGTTGTAGTGGGAAAACGCACCAGGTGAACTCGCCGGAAAAATGCTCCACACATTCTTGATTGCAATTCTATCTTTTAATTGTTTAGAGAGATTAACATTTGGTTGTTAAAGAGAATTAACCATCTTGATTTTGTTTGAATTTGATTTTGTGTAATTGTTTATAGATATGATGGACAATATAACAATTACGACAAAACAAACCAAACTAAACTGACTCAAACATGCCAAAACTCAGTAAAACCAATCAAGATGTATCCTGTTCAGTGGAGGGAGGTTGCAAATCCAATGGCAAAGAAGGGACCTACAAATCCACAAATATTGTAAAGTGACATGCGATGGCAATTAAGGGAACCCTGCAAATCAAGATGTGTCTTTTTGGTGAACGTTGCAAGGTGGCCTGTGATGGCAAATTGGCAATGAATGGACATGCAAATACGGTGGATATTATCTTGTCGGTGAAGTGAAATTATGTCACACTCTGACCCGTATCGCATATGGTATGGGCATGATTATTGTCCATAGCTTATGACACTATTATAAGTTTAAATATTTAAAAGCATCAAATTAAATTGTCACACTTGATCATAGAATATGTTTAATAAAACTCATACAGTATCAAAGTTAAATAAAACATGAACAGATATCCCATTCATTACTAAGGCACATCATAAGTGTCTTCAACTTCAAGTCCACTCAAACTCACGTACCTGTATCATGCTTAAAAAGGTTTTTGGTCAACATATTGTTGGTGAATAGATCTAAATTTTAATAATCCCCAATTCCAGTCGTAACCGCCGGAAAAGTTTTGACCGCGAATCAAGACCAAATTCGGACTAAATACATGCTGTTTCTTCCCTATAAATACCCACACAAACCTCTGGTAATCTTTTCGCTCAAAATCACACAAACTCTAGAATCTTTAGCACTCGCCGGAGATATTTTACAGTCGCCGGACTTTCACCGGAAAACCGAGACTTACTTCAAATCGGTAAAACTCTCAACTCTTTTGCTTGTAATCCATTATTAGACATATATTAACTTCAATCCTTCAACCAGAATCTGTCCCAGACTACGCTGCCGGGAAATCCCACACTCGCCGGAATTTCACTGAAACATCAAAGTCTCACTGTCGATCGGTATAATCATCTAAAAACTCTTGTTACCTCTTACTCAGTAACTTAATTTCATAACACAAGAAACTAAACTGTCAAACATTTCACTCAGCCGAGAGTCACAAATCAGAGCCGACGACTCCTGTCGGTCATCTGAAGTAAACGCACTGTTTTGTACAATTCTGTTCTTTAATCTCATTAACTATTACATTCCAACCAATTATAAGTTTTGATAATCGAATTAAACAAGAACAGTCGGGCATCTTTGTTCTGTGTCTTTGGGAACGAAGAAGACGAAGTCAAACATGTGTATAAGTTTAATTAAAATTGAATATTTAACCGGGTTAGACACACAGTCCAGCGGTGGACTGTGTGCACAAACAATGCACACGTCCCGGTTTCGAATCGCATACGTTACCGAATTTCAGAATTTAAAACCAACATTTTTACAACTGAATCAGATTAGGTCACCGAATGTTAATAAGTATAATTAAATCCATAAGTTAAACAGATATGACACACAACCCAACTGGTTGGGCTGTGCGTACTCGAACTGAACGTCTCGAGTTCGACTCCGGGTCACTGAAGGCGGGTCGGCCGTTTTAAATCATTTTTGAAATAAACTAAATTAGATAAAAGTTAATCAGTATATATATATAATTAAAACAGAGAATATTTCGGTTAGACACGTAGCTCAGTTGGTAGAGCTGCGTGCACGCGTACGAGAGGTCCCGAGTTCAAACCTCACTCAGCGCATAATTACAAACAATCCGACCGGTCAACGGTCAGAGTAAAAAAGTCAACATTTTTTTTATATTTTTTTATTTTATATAATCAGAAAATTATTTAAAAATACTTAAAAATAATATTTTTAAAGTTAGAAAATGTCCTTAAACTCACAAAAATAAACCTAAAAATCCTATTAAGGTTATGAAATAAAAGTATTAGTCTCAAATTAAATCCATTTATTTACCGAACCATTTCGTTATTATTTTAGGTTAGTTTTTCCTCGTCGATCAAATCCCAAAACTCGTGCGCATCCAACATCATCAAAGAACGCACCCAATGTGAGTGAATCTCTACAAATTCCCCTTTTTAATCACATTTTGGGTGTATCATGTGTCGTTTAATTCCTTATTATATTTATAACACTTGTGCATCCATCATATCCGTGATCAAATGTGTATCAATTATGTATCAATGGTTGTGTGAATTATGTTTAGATTGAAGTTATCATTTTCAGTACATGCATTTCATTAGGCCCATCAGCTCCCCGTGGGATACGGGTTGAGTATCAGGTGCCTCATTCGATCGGCTCCGTTTGATTGAGCCTTGATCTCACATACATCATCATTCATGTCATTCGATCGGCTCCGTTTGATTGAGCCTTGATCTCAAATACATCATCATTCATGTCATTTACTCATCCAATGTGGTTTGCGTTTATGCTATATATATATGTTTGCTCACATGTGATTATTGCACAAATTTTCAATATTAAATACAACAAGAAATTAATAACAATGTTTTCTCAAGGTTCACCCGCCAACTTTTGTTGACCCAAAATATCCCCCGTTTTACACATGATACAGGTGATCCAGTTGAGGCAAGAAACACATAGGAAGGCTTAGAAGAATAAATCAGTTTAAGCTTTGGATTGTATTATTTAGTTTCATTTTCCTTGTAATTGTATGGATTTAATTTGAATATTTAAGTTGTAATTTGAATTTAATAAATATGAAACATTTTAGTAAACATCATGAGCTTTGGTGATAACCCAATTATGCCCCGACTCTTATTCCGCTGCGGGTCGGGGTGTGACAGATTGGTATCAGAGCCATGACTATAGGGATATAGGATAGGTTATTAGACCCTTAGAGCCTATACTATAGTTGATTAGAATTTTTAAATTGTTTATGCGTTACATACAAAATTCATGATGTTTATATGCTTTATGTTTATTGTTACATTCAATGTTATGCAAGCATGTTCATAAGTACATATTATTATACAATGCTCATCATGAATCATATCCTCATAACATATCATATCCATGAGAGCACACACCTCACAATTCCCATGATCTTTGCAACGGTTTTTGTATTTTTCAAATCACATCAAAGTGAGTTCCCATGACGGGCATGTAGTAACTGGAAGGGTACGAGTACCGGTAGTCGGAACGTCCTGTCTAGGCTTGGCATTCGTATAAATCCAAAATAAAGGACCAGTTTGCCTACCTGGGGACTAACGATGAGAGTACGAAGGACCTATTAGGCCAAAGCATGCTATACCAAACGTCGTGTGAGCTAACCCCACTTTGAATTGTCATTGTGTCTACACCTGGACACCCTCCTACCATACATCTCGCAATCATATTTCATGGTTTTCATTCGGGTGATGCGAGTGTTAAACCGCCAACACCAATGTGAATCCTACTAAGCCAATAGTCATGGGGGCCCACATGACTATACAGGCGATGGTATGGGGGACATTGGAGGCCCAAACATGAGCAAACCCAAGACATCCTATGGATGTAGTTGCATTATTGATAATTATGTTATTTTTATTCTTTTAACGACACATTACATCTAAAAACTTCTTAAACTCACAATCTTCCTATGTATGTTCCTGTAGATGTCGGCTAGGCAACTACGTGGAGGTAGAAAGTCAGGAAGATCCAATGAACGCTTAGCCACTCAAATTGCTAAACAAATGGTCGCGGTACTTCCTGACATCGTGATTCAAGTTCAACAAGCTCTCACCGCAAATCCTATAAACCCTCCCAATCAAGAAGACCAGAGCGTCGCCAACCCTCACTCCAAAAAGTGCTCCTACAAACACTTTAAATCTTGCGATCCCCCAAAATATGATGTAACATCCGTCAAAAACCGGATTTACCAAACCCACTCCGTTTATTAACCGAACAATCAGTTAAAAATTTCGTTGCGTATTTAATGCCCAAATTATTTTTAAACGATACATAATTAATAAGTATATTGGAATATATAATTTATATTTGAAAAAGTATTAAAAATAGTGGTTTAAAAAATAAAAGGCTTCTGCCGGGTTTCGAACCCGGGTCAGCCAGCGATTTCAGCAAAGACTTAACACTCATCCATCAAACCACTGCGTCACTTGTATTTCTTGTTCAAAATTGAAAACAATTAATTCATAACATAAATATCGAATTCAAAACCGACGCGCCCAATCGCAGTCGTCGGAAATCCCGACGATTTCGCCGAGATTGGATGGTTTCTTCAGTTTTAACCGAAGCCTTAACTACTACATCGGTTATAACCGATGTCCAGTCCGCAACACAAGTTATAACCGCCGGAAAATCTTTAACCGACGAATCAAGACGGAAATCGGACTAAATACGTCGATGTTCTGCCCTATAAATACCCCCTCAAACCTCTGCTAGCTTTTTCGCTCACAATCACACCTTTACCCTACGTAATTCCACTCGCCGGAAAATTTCTGCAACTCGCCGGAAAACCGAGCCTTTCACCTTTGAGCCTTACTGAACCCCCAGAGCTCATACCGAAGCCACCTACACTCACCTCAAGCTCGCTGAAGACCCTCTGCCGCAAGACACACGTCGCCGGAATAGTTTGCTGTCACCGGAGTTTCGCCGACGAAACAGAGGAGCCACTGTTCGGTATATCTAACACTTAATCTCTCATTCTTTTCATTTATCTCACACGTAATTACTCACAACACACTAAAGAACATGATTAAAATCGATGAACCAGTCGGACTCCGATTCTGGTTAAGTATGACGAAGAAGACGAAGTTCAGTATTATATAAGTATAATTAAAATCAAGATATATCTCGGGTTAGACACACAGTCCAGCGGTGGACTGTGTGCAAATAAAACACGCTTACGTCTCGAGTTCGATTCTTGTCCCACGCACACTCGCCTTAATAAAAATGTTTTTTTTTTAACCGAACCGGAGTCACTGCTTATAGATGTTAAGTTTAATAAAAACCGGAATAATAACCAAGATAGACACACAGTCCACTAGTGGACTGTGTGAATGTTTAATCACACGTCACGAGTTCGAGTCCGGACTACCGCACCGGTTCGGACAATTATCAAACTTTTTATATAAAACAGAAATGAAATTATTAGTTTGTATATAAGTATAATAAAAATCAGAGTATTTACCAAGTTAGACACACAGTCCAGCGGCGGACTGTGTGTTAACCTAAACCACAGGTCCCGGGTTCGAGACCTGTGGAGAACACCGGTTCGATGCATTAAAATCGTTTTTGAAAATAAATGATTTTCGGTTTAATTCAATTAGTATATAAATATAATTAAAAACAGAAATATTTCATGTTAGACACGTAGCTCAGTTGGTAGAGCTGCGTGCACGCGAACGGGAGGTCTCGGGTTCGAGCCTCACCCGGCGCACACAATTACACAGTCTGACCGGTCAACAAGTCAACGGTCAACGGTCGCAAAAGGTCAACATTTTTTATTATTTTTATTTATTTATTTTATTTAAAAATCAATTAAAAATACTTAAAAATAACATTTTTAAGGTTAGAAAATAGCCTTAAACTCACAAAAATACACCAACAATCCTACTAAAATGGATTAATAAAATCCGTTTACTTACCAAACCATTATGCCATTATCTAGGTTAGTTTCACTCGTGGTTAAAACCAACTTCGTGCGCATTCAACATCATCAACCGAACGCACCCAATGTGAGTGAATCTTACAACTCCCCTTTTTAATTACACGTTTTGGGGTGTGTCATGTGTCACCAAAATTAACTCGTTTATTTAAACTTGTGCCATACCATATTGTGATCTAAACTTAGATTGTATACATTGTTTGTAGTTATGTATTTCATATTGTCAATTTATATGCAATTCATTCATTAGGCCCATCAGTTCCTCGTGGGAGACGAGTTGAGCAACGCGTGCCTCAAAACAAATCCATTATTGTTCGTGTGTGTATTATTTAGTTTATATTGTTTGTAGTTATGTATTTCATATTGTCAAGTATATGCAAATCATTCATTAGGCCCATCAGTTCCTCGTGAGAGACGAGTTGAGCAACGCGTGCCTCAAAACGATCCATTATTGTTCATGTGTGCATTATTTAATATTAATGATTGGTGAATAAGTTTACATCTATTTTTACTCATGTGTGGTTGTGCACTTCGTTTCATAATCAATTAAATAAACTTGTTCAAATGTTTTTCATAGGATTCACTCGCCAACTTTTTGTTGATCCAAAAACCATTTTTACACATGATACAGGTGAACAGGATGAAGCAAGGAAAACATAGGAAATGCCTTAGAAGAAAACAATGAAGCCTAGATTGATGTTTAGGACATGATGTAATTATGATTGTATATTTCCCATTAAAATGTATTAATGAATATGAAACGTTATAATAAATGTCATGAGCTTTGATGATAACCCAATCATGCCTCGATCACCTTTTCCGCTACGGGTCGGGGTGTGACATATGAAGGGACCGAAGGTGTTACTGCCCTCCTCCACTGGTTTGAAGAAATGGAGAACACCTTCCTCAATTGCGATTGTCCCGTGGATCGCAAGGTACGTTATGCATCAGGGAGACTGTTTGGAGTAGCCCTTACCTGGTGGAACACAGAAAAGGGTAAGCGAGGAGTCGAAGATGCCATGGCCTTATCATGGGAAGAGTTAAGGGAACTCATGACAAGGCGCTTCTGTCCAAGAAGCAAAATCAAAAAGTTGGAAGATGAATTCCACTCGTTGAAACAAAAGGAAGGGGATCACACTTCTTACAACAAAAGATTTCTCGAACTGAACCAAATGATCCCTAATCTGTTCACCCCCGTGTACCGCCTGGTTGAACACTACATTCGAGGCCTCCCCTCGAAAATTCAAGACTCGGTTCTAAGCACTTCGCCTACAACACTTGAAGCCGCAATGGAACTAGCTACCGAACTTACCGAGAATCGCATCCGAAACGGTAAATTCAAGGATGAGAAAAAGAAAGCCCCCATTGAGGCCCAAACTTCAAACCATTCCATCTCCTCTTCAAAGTTTTCTGGTAAGAGGAAACGAAACAGTAGAAATTTTGCCGTCACACACACAAACTCTCCTATCACTACCGCACCAATCACCCAAGTTGCTCCCTCAGCTGCACCATTTAAAAAGCCATACACCGGCCCATACCCAAAATGCAATCGTTGTCAATACCATCACCTCCCAGAAACTCTTTACCAACATTGCACCAGCTGTGGCCGTGCGGGTCACACCATCCAAACCTGTCGCACACTTCAGCGAATGAACCGCAATCAACCCTCAACCCAAACCCACCATCAGATAGTGGGTCAAGCCCAACAACCTTTACTCCTACCACCTGCCCAACATATAGCCCAATCCTACTACCAACCCAACTACCCCATGATGCAACCTATGCGAGCTTGTTACAACTGTGGAGACCCAAACCACTTCAGGAAACACATGTCCCCGTTTGGTAAACATCATCCATGCTCAAGCTGAAGCGAATCCGGTAAACCAAGCTAACCAAGCTCCTCCACCTGCTAGAGGAAGAGCTTTCAACATCAATGCCAACTAAGCTAGAGCTGACAACAACGTGGTTAATGGTACGTTTCTCGTCAATGGTAGTTATGCATCCATGTTATTCGATACTGGCGCGGATAAGAGTTTTGTGTCTAGAATTTGAACCCATCCTCAACCAAACTCGTGATAATCTCATGGAATCTCTAACGGTGGAAGTTGCTGACGGAAAGTCCGTTTCATTAAATTCTATTATACGAAATTGTACCCTCACTCTAAACGATGACGATTTCCCAGTTGACCTCATTCCTATGAAGTTGGGAAGTTTCGATATTATAATAGGTATGGACTGGCTCAGCCAGCATCACGCTGAAGTAGTATGCCGCGAAAAGTTCATTCGCATTCCTCTTGCAGACGGTCAAACCCTACGTATCTTTGGAGAAACCCCTTCGTAAGGACTCAAATTAATGTCCTGTCTTCAAGCCCGAAAATATCTCTGCAAGAACTATGTCGCATTCCTAACTCACGTCGTCAAGAAGGGAAACAAGGAGAAGAAACTCGAAGATATACCAGTAGTGAAGGAATTCCCACAAGTCTTTCCCGACGACATCTCAGGACTCCCTCCCGTGAGAGAAATCGAATTCCGCATCGATCTTGTACCTGGCGCTACACCAGTCGCAAAATCTCCTTATAGGCTAGCCCCATCCGAAATGCAAGAGCTGGCCAGTCAACTGCAAGAACTGACTGACAAAGGATTCATACGTCCTAGCTCCTCGCCTTGGGGTGCGCCTGTTCTTTTTGTGAAGAAGAAAGATGGAACGTTTCGTATGTGCATCGATTATAGAGAACCCAACAAGTTGACGGTTAAGAATCGCTACCCACTACCTCGCATAGATGACCTCCTAGACCAACTTCAAGGCGCCACCTACTTTTCAAAAATCGACCTTCGTTCCGGTTAACATCAACTCAGAGTACATGAAGAAGACGTCCCAAAGACCGCCTTCCGGACTCGTTATGGTCATTACGAATTCATGGTCATGCCATTCGGTTTAACCAATGCCCCAGCTGTCTTCATGGATCTAATGAATAGGGTATGCAAACCCTACCTCGACCGTTTTGTCATAGTCTTCATCGACGACATCCTTATCTACTCCAAGTCTAAAACCGATCATGAACGACACCTTCGACTCATCCTTACACTCTTAAGGACTGAAAAGCTCTACGCTAAGTTCTCAAAATGCGAATTCTGGTTAAGAGAAGTACAATTCCTTGGACATGTCGTTAATGACAAGGGAATACATGTCGATCCTTCAAAAATCAAGGAAGTACAGGAATGGCAAGCGCCACGTACCCCTACCGAAGTAAGGTCATTTCTTGGTTTGGCTGATTACTATCACCGCTTCATTGCCAATTTTTCCCGTATCGCTGTACCACTCATGGCTTTGACTCATAAAGGAAAACCCTTCATATGGGGACCTAAACAAGAAGAAGCCTTCCAAACCCTAAAGCAAAAACTTTGTGACGCACCTATCCTCACACTTCCTGAAGGTTGCGATGACTTTGTAGTATATTGCGACGTATCAGGGCAAGGACTAGGCTGTGTATTAATGCAAAGAGGAAAAGTGATAGCCTATGCTTCTAGGCAACTCAAGGTTCATGAAAAGAATTACACCACCCACGACCTGGAACTTGGAGCCGTTGTGTTCGCTCTCAAGATATGGAGACATTACCTCTACGGTACCAAGTGTGAAATAGACACTGACCACAATTGTAACACCCCAACCGATGGCGGAAACATCGGGATGAGACGAAAACAAGATTGATCATTGCTCACAACATTATTAAGTGACACTAATTAATTAAACCATATTTCGTTTCACAAGAATTGTCAAATACATCAATGTAACAAAGCAAAGAACAACCTAACATTTGCGAAGTCATAACAAAATTGATACGTCGACATTAAACCTAACGTCTAATTTGTGTGTATCTAGTCCTTGCTATATTGTTTTCATAGCGTCATCTCCTTCAACCTGTAACATGTTTTAAAATAAAGTCAATGCAAAAGCAAAGGCGAGTACACAAGTTTAAGCATAGCATACGTATACGAATAAAGTTTTAACAATCTTCATGGCAACTAAATCTATACAAGAGCAATATCAAGGCATGCAATGCTAATAATCAAACCCGTAACGCAATCACGATGTTTTAACATGACCTCACGAATAACACGATGGAGGTGGATGCGTGAATTCCTATAGCGCTAAGCATGTCAAACAAAGGCTAAAAATAGTTACTGACTAAAGTGTAACATCCGTCAAAAACGGATTTACCAAACCCGCTCCGTTTAGCAACCGAACAGTCAGTCAAAATTTTCGTTTCGAATTAAATGTCCAAAACATTTTTAAACGATCCGTAATCAATTATTATACGCGAATATATATTTAGTTTTTGAAAAACTGTCAAAAATCGCAAAATAAAAATGAAATACATCTGCCGGGTTTCGAACCCGGGTCTGTACCGAATCAGATGCAACTTATCTTCACACACACAAACCACTGCGCCGCGGACTTTGTTTGTGATATAATAGAATCATTTAATTGATAAAGTGTCTTTACGAATTCAAAACCGGCGCCCAAAACGATTCAGTCGTCGGAATCCCGGAATTCTCGCGAGTTTTAACACCAATTTACGTTATAACGTAAACCATTAACCACATATCGGTTATAACCGATGTTTGAAGTCCGCGACACTTTTCAAAACCGCCGGAAAACTTAAACCGATGAATACAGTCCAAAATCAGACCAAATACATTTCGATTTCCCTTATAAATTGACCCACAACCGACGACAAACACTTTCGCCCAAAAATCACACCTTTTCTCAGCATAATTCCACTCGCCGGAATAACCCTGTTCGTCGCCGGAAAACCGGTTTCCTCATTGCCGAGCTTTCTGAACCTCTGAAGCTTATACCGGAGATACCCATACTCTTTCCAAGCTTTCCGGAGACTTGATGCTGCAAGACACCTGACGACGGAGTTGATTGCTGTCGCCGGAGTTCTGCCGGAAAACAGAGGGTCCAGTCGGTATACCTCTTTCGCTTAATTCTTTTTCTTTTCACTTCTATATTGCCAGTAATTAACCTAAAACGCTAAGAAACCGATTTAAAATTTCGAACCAATCTGTCACCGATTTCTGGTTATTTTTTTCAGTGAAGAAGATGAAGACTTGTTATCATATAAGTTTAATTAAAATCATGAAATTAATCGGGTTAGACACACAGTCCAGCGGTGGACTGTGTGCACATATAAAACGCAAAACGTCTCGAGTTCGATTCCCGTTTCACACAGTGCCTTAATAAAAATCAATTTTTGTTTAACTGAACCGGATCGCCTAGATATATGTTAAATATATTGTTAACCAGAATAATAACCAAGTTAGACACACAGTCCAGCGGTGGACTGTGCGTTTGTTTATATCACTGGTCACGAGTTCGAGTCCGGTCTTCAGCACCGACTCGGACAATTATCTTTCTTTTTAAATAAGGCAGAAAAGAAATAAAAATTGTCTTTAAGTATAATAAAAATCAATGTTATATAACATGTTGAACACACAGTCCAGCGGTGGACTGTGTGTTATATTAAACCACAGGTCCCGGGTTCGAGACCTGTGGTGTGCATGACCGTTCCGATTAAATTGTTTTTAAAATAAAAATGATTTTCGGTTTAACTAATTAGTGTATATATAAATTAAAATCGGATATATAACGGGTTAGACACGTAGCTCAGTTGGTAGAGCTGCGTGCACGCGTACGGAGGTCTCGGGTTCGAGCCTCACTCAGCGCACAATAAATGCTCAACGAACCGGTCAACGTCAGGTCAACGTCAACCGCTGGTCAACGTCAGAAAAAATAATAATTTTTTTATTTTTTATTTAATTATTTTAATTAAAAATCAATTATAAATACTTAAAAATAACATTTTTAAGATTAGAAAATAGTTCAAACTCACAAAAATACACCCAACAATCCTACTAAAATAGTTTAATAAAATCCGTTTACTACCAAACCATAATGCGATTTATCTAGGTTAAATCTCACTCGTGGTTAAAACCACTTCGCGTGCATTCATCATCATCAACCGAACGCACCCACTGTGAGTGAATCTTACAATTCCCCTTTTTAAATTACACGTTTTGGGGTGTGTCATGTGTTATGAATTAATTAATTTATTTATTTAAACTTGTGCCATACCACATCATGACTTAACCTTAGATTGATTTATTGTTGTGATTTATTTTCCGTTTGTCAAATTACATGAAACTCATACAATAAGCCCATCAGTTCCTCGTGGGAAACGAGTAGAACATCGCGTGCTTCAATTCAAATTCATTATTGTTCATGTGTGTTTTCATTGAGTTTATATTGTTTGTAGTTGTGTTATTCATATTATCATGTTTATGCAATTCATTCATCAGGCCCCTCAGTTCCTCGTGAGAGACGAGTTGGCATCGCGTGCCTTTAATTGTTTCCATTATTGTTCATGAGTGTTTCATTTAACATCTTATGATTGTTGATCAAGTTACATCTAATTTTACTCATGTTTGGTTGTGCACATTTTCATAATCAATTTAAATAAATTGTTCAAATGTTTTCCATAGGATTCACTCGCCAACATTATGTTGATCCAAAAACCTTTTTACACATGATACAGGTGAACAGGTTGAAGCAAGGAAGCATAGGATTGCCTTAGAAGAGAACAAAGGAGTTTAGTTTTGTAGTTAGATCATGTTGTAGCAATCATTGTAAATTTCATTTAATTTGTATTAATGAATATGAAACTTTAATAAATGTCATGAGCTTTGATGATAACCCAATCATGCCCCGATCACCTTATCCGCTGCGGGTCGGGGTGTGACAGATTGGTATCAGAGCCATGACTATAGGGATATAGGATAGGTTATTAGACCCTTAGAGCCTATACTATAGTCTGCCTAAAATTTAAATTGATTAGTGGTTACATACAAACTTGTGATATTTATTTGTTTCATATTTGTTTACATTTCAGTCAAACATACATGCTCATATACATGTTCATTATACATATATACATATTCATTATACATATATCGATGTTCATGTGTTCAATTTATTTTCATATCTCGTTATCCAAAGATTTTATGCAATTTTCAATTCTCATCAAAGTAAGTTCTGCGACGGGCATGTAGTAACTGGAAGGGTACAAGTACCGGTAGTCGGAACGTCCTGTCTAGGCTGGCATTCGTATAAATCCAATATAACGGACCAGTTTGCCTACCTGGGGACCAACGATGAGAGTACGAAGGACCTATTAGGCCAAAGCATGCCACACCAAACGTCGTTCGAACTAACCCTACTTTGAGGTGTCATCGTGTCTACACCTGGACACATTCCGAACATACACGTTGTATACATATTTCTCGATTTTCCCGGGTTTTGTGTACGCAACCAGGCAGAAACCGTGCGAACCATATGAAAAACCGGTAATTCATGGGGCCCACATGATTACATAAGGTAAAGTATGGCGGCATGACGGGCCTAACAGCGAGCAAAGCCAAAGACATCCTATGGATGTGGTATTTTTGTATGATTATTTTATGAATGTTCATCCTTAATGGACCCATGATCCCAAAAGCATCCAACTCATACCTTTTCATGTATTCATTGTAGATGTCTTCTAACCTCGCCCGTAGGAAGATGAGAGCAGAGAAAAGCCCGCAACGCATGGCTACCTTAATCGCTCAACAAATGGCTGCTGTAATACCCAATATTGTAATCCAAGTTCAACAAGCACTTACCAATAATCCTGTCAATCAAGCAAACCAAACATTTTCAACTCTTCCCCAAAACCACTAAATGCACCTACAAGCATTTCAAATCATGCGACCCTCCGAAATATAAAGGGACTGAAGGTGTCACCGCACTCCTCCATTGGTTGAAGAAATGGAGAATACTTTTCTAAATTGCGATTGCCCTGATGATCGCAAAGTGCGTTATGCTACCGGTCGACTATATGGGATAGCACTTACTTGGTGGAACACAGAGAAGGCAAAACGAGGTGTTGAAGATGCTATGTCCCTAACTTGGAATGAATTGAAGGAAATCATGACCAGACGATTTTGTCCAAGGAGCGAAATCAAGAAGCTAGAAGATGCATTTTACTTCATTGAAGCAAGTGGAAGGAGACCACACACCTACAACAAAAGGTTCCTTGAATTACATCAAATGGTTCCCAACATGTTTACTCCCCTCTACCGTTTGATCGAGCACTACATCGTGGTCTTCCGTCAAAGATTCAAGACCCTGTGATAAGTACCAAGCCTGCAACTTTGGAAGCAGCAATGGAGCTAGCAACAGAGCTCACCGAGAACCGAATCGAAACAAAGACTTCAAGGAGGAAGAAGAAGAAGGATAAAGAATCGACTGAAACCCCGATCCCCTTCTCAAACCGAATCCTCTTCTCAACCCGAATCCCTTCTCAACCAACCTAGAAAGAAGAGTCAGGCGACTTTTCGCTGCGACCCAACGAAATCAACCCGTTTTTCACGCTATACCCATCCGAGCTGTCCCAATCACCCAAGAGGCACCCAACTCAGCTTACCCAAATAAGAAACCATATCTCTGGACCTCATCCTCGATGCAACACTGTTTTTATCACCATCCCCTTACTTTACCTTGCCGGCTATGTACAACTTGTGGACGTTATGGTCATTTGAGCAATGTTTGTCGCACCTTTCAAGACCAAACCTTTTCCCCTACACAAAACATGGCCCAAACTTATCACAACCCCAACACCCCATGTTCCCATATGCTCGAGCTTGCTTCAATTGTGGCGACCCTACCCACTTAGAAACACATGCCCTCAATTGGTAACGTTATCAACACTCAAGCCCAATCAAACCCAGTTAACCAAGTAAACCAAGAAAACCCAACCACTATGCCGACAGCAAGAGGAAGAGTCTTCAATATCAACGCCAACCCTGTCGAAGATAATGACGGCCCAAACGAGATACTCAGCTAGTCCTGTTCGCCGAAGATCCAGATTCAACTCCTAATTGTTTAGTCTTTTCTTTATCACATGTGTAGACTGTTAGAGAAATCATTGGATATTATATATTATATATTGTTTTCAGTATACGATTTTGCCGAGGCCGCAGCTCCCTATCCATCGAGGTTGAGTTGATCCCCATTTTATTATGGGTTGATCATGGCGTGCCCGCACGATCGGCTCCGTTTGTTGAGCCTTGATCGGTTACGTAATATTTATTTCATTTCAGTACATGCAATATGCTCGGCTCCGTTTGATTGAGCCTTGAGTACACATATTTATTCTCATTTCAGTACATGCAATATGCTCGGCTCCGTTTGATTGAGCCTTGAGTACACAGATTTATTTACATTTCCAGTTCATGCAATACGCTCGGCTCCGTTTGATTGAGCCTTGAGTGCACAGTTCAATTTACTTTCAAGTTCATGCAATACGTTCGGCTCCGTTTGATTGAGCCTTGAGCGCACATACAATTTCATTATCAGTATCTTGTGGTTGTGGTGTTTGTAGTAGAGTCGCATCGAACTAACCATAACTTTCGGATAAAGTCAACGAAAATTTGACAAGGATATGGTGGATACGCCGATGGTACTTCCTATATATAAGTATTCTTGTCAAATGATCGGAGGCATTATCAGGCGGTTATGAGAGGTTCCATGCATAGGCTGTTTGTGTGGTTAAGTTATTCATATTCAGTACATGCAATATGTTCGGCTCCGTTTGATTGAGCCTTGAGCACACAATTTCAATTTCAGTACATTCAATATGTCGGCTCCGTTTGATTGAGCCTTGAGCACACAATTTCAATTTCAGTACATTCAATATGTTCGGCTCCGTTTGATTGAGCCTTGAGCACACAATTTCATTTTCAGTACATGCAATACGATCGGCTCCGTTCGATTGAGCCTTGATCGCACAGATATTTTCATTTCAGTAATTTTATGTTTGTTGTATTGATTGTAGAGTTATAGGATTAATCATAATTCACTGTTAAAACCAATGAAAATTTGACAAGAATATGGTGGATACGCCGCTGGTACTTCCTATATATAAGTATTCTTGTCAAAGGATCAGAGGCATTAACGGATGGTTATGAGAAGTTCTATGTAGGATTTATTAGTTTCTTGGTAACCAATCATAACTTGTGGATAAAACTAATGAAAATTTGGCAAGAATATGGTGGATACGCCGCTGGTACTTCCTATATATAAGTATTCTTGCCAAAAGGATCAGAGGCATTATCAGACGGTTATGAGAAGTTCCATGTAGGATTTATTATTGCCTTGGTTGGAATTTGTGTTACATTTATATCATCATGTTATTTAAAGAGATTGGATTGTGTTCCATTTCTATATAAATTAACCTCTCCATCATAACAAACGAGAGAGGAACTTTCATCATTCAAACATATATGTTATCAGAATGTGGATTCAAATATTTGCTGTTGTGTTTATTCATGTTCAAATATTCGCTGATGTGTCTATTCATGTTCGAATATTTTGGCATATTGTGTTTATTCATTCGCTGATGTGTCTATTCATGTTCGAATTTTGCTGTTGTGTTTATTCATGTTCAAATACTTGCTGTTGTGTTTATGCATGTTCAAATATTGCCGATGTGTTCATTCATGTTCGAATATTTGCTGTTTGTTTATTCACGTTCAAATATTTGCTGATGTGTTCATTCATTGTTTGGAATATCAGCTGTTGTGTTTTTATTTATGTTCCATGTAGATTGTAGTGTTAGAAGTTTTGCCTTAGGATATAACCATATTTTTCCCAAACGTATCTAAACTTATGTATGATATCATTTTTAGAGAATCATTTCTGATTATCAATATTCATACAGTAGGCAACAAAAAGCGATTCCTGAATAGGGTACTTAACCTTTACAAGGAACGTTAACCGCCTCGAACAAAAACTTAAACCTTATTTTTCTGAGCATACAACTGTCAAACAAAACGTCATCATCCTTTTTAGTCAAAATATATCCATATTCAAATTTCGGGACGAAATTTCTAAAAAGCAGGGGATACTGTAACATCCGTCAAAAAACGGATTTACCAAACCCGCTCCGTTTATCAACCGAACAGTCAGTCAAAATTTTCGTTTCGAATTAAATGTCCAAAACGTTTTTAAACGATCCGTAATCAATTATTATACGCGAATATATATTTAGTTTTTGAAAAACTGTCAAAAATCGCAAAATAAAAATTAAATACATCTGCCGGGTTTCGAACCCGGGTCTGTACCGAGTCACTAAGTGACTTAACACCTCACACACAAACCACTGCGCCGCTTGTTATGTTTGATGAATATTAGAATCAGTTAATTGATATAGTGACTTTACGAATTCAAAACCGGCGCCCAAATCGTTTCAGTCGTCGGAATCCCGGAATTTCCGCGAATCTTAACTACGATTTACGTTATAACGTAAACCTTTAATCACATATCGGTTATAACCGATGTTTGAAGTCCGCGACCAAATTCAAAACCGCCGGAAAACTTGAATTGATGAACCCAGCCCAAAACCAGACCAAATACATCTTGTTTCTTCTATAAATTGACCCACAATCGTCTGCAAACCTTTTCGCTAAAAAAATCACATCTTTTCACGGCGTAATTTTTCTCGCCGGAAGTTCCCTGCTCATCGCCGGAAAACCGACTTTCTTATTTCTGAACTTCACTGAATCCCCTAAACCTTTACCGAAGTTACCAATACTCTTTCCAAGATTTCCGGAGACTTGTTGCTGCCAGACACCCGTAGCCGGAGTTGGATTCTGTCGCCGGAGTTCTGCCGGAAAACAGAGGATCCAGTCGGTATAATCTCCGCTCAGTTTCTTTTCCTTTTTCACTTTTATCTTACCGAAATAAACTGTAAAACACTAATGAAACTTGATCAAAAGCTCGAACCAGTCAGACCCGATTTCTGGTTATTCGTTCAGTGAAGAAGATGAAGACTTGTTATCATATAAGTTTAATTAAAATCATGAAATTAATCGGGTTAGACACACAGTCCAGCGGTGGACTGTGTGCACATATAAAACGCAAAACGTCTCGAGTTCGATTCCCGTTTCACACGTTGCCTTAATAAAAATCAAGTTTTTGTTTAACTGAACCGGATCGCCTTAGTTATATGTTAAGTATATTGATAACCAGAATAATAACCAAGTTAGACACACAGTCCAGCGGTGGACTGTGCGTTTGTTTATATCACTGGTCACGAGTTCGAGTCCGGTCTTCAGCACCGACTCGGACAATTATCCTTTCTTTTTAAATAAGGCAGAAAAGGAAATAACTAAATTGTCTTTAAGTATAATAAAAATCAAGTTATATAACATGTTGAACACACAGTCCAGCGGTGGACTGTGTGTTATATTAACCCACAGGTCCCGGGTTCGAGACCTGTGGTGTGCATGACCGTTTCGATTAAATTGTTTTTAAAATAAAAATGATTTTCGGTTTAAACTAATTAGTGTATATATATAATTAAAATCGGATATATAACGGGTTAGACACGTAGCTCAGTTGGTAGAGCTGCGTGCACGCGTACGAGAGGTCTCGGGTTCGAGCCTCACTCAGCGCACAATAAACTGTCAACGAACCGGTCAACGGTCAGGTCAACGGTCAACCGGCCGGTCAACGGTCAGAAAAATAATAATTTTTTTATTTATTTTTATTTAATTATTTTAATTAAAAATCAATTATAAATACTTAAAAATAACATTTTTAAGATTAGAAAATAGTTTCAAACTCACAAAAATACACCCAACAATCCTACTAAAATAGTTTAATAAAATCCGTTTACTCACCAAACCATAATGCGATTTATCTAGGTTAAATCTCACTCGTGGTTAAAACCACTTCGCGTGCATTCATCATCATCAACCGAACGCACCCACTGTGAGTGAATCTTACAATTCCCCTTTTTAAATTACACGTTTTGGGGTGTGTCATGTGTTATGAATTAATTAATTTATTTATTTAAACTTGTGCCATACCACATCATGACTTAACCTTAGATTGATTTATTGTTGTGATTTATTTTCCGTTTGTCAAATTACATGAAACTCATACAATAAGCCCATCAGTTCCTCGTGGGAAACGAGTAGAACATCGCGTGCTTCAATTCAAATTCATTATTGTTCATGTGTGTTTTCATTGAGTTTATATTGTTTGTAGTTGTGTTATTCATATTATCATGTTTATGCAATTCATTCATCAGGCCCCTCAGTTCCTCGTGAGAGACGAGTTGAGCATCGCGTGCCTTTAATTGTTCCATTATTGTTCATGAGTGTTTTCATTTAACATCTTATGATTATTGATCAAGTTACATCTAATTTTACTCATGTTTGGTTGTGCACATTTTTCATAATCAATTTAAATAAATTGTTCAAATGTTTTCCATAGGATTCACTCGCCAACATTATGTTGATCCAAAAACCTTTTTACACATGATACAGGTGAACAGGTTGAAGCAAGGATAGCATAGGATTGCCTTAGAAGAGAACAAAGGAGTTAGATTGTTAGTTAGATCATGTTGTAGCAATCATTGTAAACTTTCATTTAATTTGTATTAATGAATATGAAACATTTAATAAATGTCATGAGCTTTGATGATAACCCAATCATGCCCCGATCACCTCATCCGCTGCGGGTCGGGGTGTGACACTATGCTTCTAGGCAACTCAAGGTTCATGAAAAGAATTACACCACCCACGACCTGGAACTTGGAGCCGTTGTGTTCGCTCTCAAGATATGGAGACATTACCTCTACGGTACCAAGTGTGAAATAGACACTGACCACAATTGTAACACCCCAACCGATGGCGGAAACATCGGGATGAGACGAAAACGAGATTGATCATTGCTCACAACATTATTAAGTGACACTAATTAATTAAACCATATTTCGTTTCACAAGAATTGTCAAATACATCAATGTAACAAAGCAAAGAACAACCTAACATTTGCGAAGTCATAACAAAATTGATACGTCGACATTAAACCTAACGTCTAATTTGTGTGTATCTAGTCCTTGCTATATTGTTTTCATAGCGTCATCTCCTTCAACCTGTAACATGTTTTAAAATAAAGTCAATGCAAAAGCAAAGGCGAGTACACAAGTTTAAGCATAGCATACGTATACGAATAAAGTTTTAACAATCCTCATGGCAACTAAATCTATACAAGAGCAATATCAAGGCATGCAATGCTAATAATCAAACCCGTAACGCAATCACGATGTTTTAACATGACCTCACGAATAACACGATGGAGGTGGATGCGTGAATTCCTATAGCGCTAAGCATGTCAAACAAAGGCTAAAAATAGTTAATGACTAAAGCATAACACAACGTTTATCCCTAGACAAGCAGCAAGTATACGATTCAAGTAGTCATGTGTATAGGATTGTTTGTGCGTTTCATAAAGTTTAAGTGTTTGTGATTTTTGGATATGGAAACATGTTACACCCAAAAAGTGATATAAACAAATGTGGGTCGAGTGTACTCACAGTATTGCTAAGTCTTCTTTGGAAATACCGCGACGAGTTGATCAGTGGGAGAAAAGGGGACACCGAAGTCACCTTAAAGGCAAACGAATGGGTATAAGTAAACGGAAATTATGACGGAGGATTTGATTTGAAGTTGATTGAATGTTTATATGTATAACATAGTCTATACGACGATTCTAGGTTTGAATTTATTAATATATTATAGGAATGCTGTCAAAATAATAAGTAATTATATATACCTTTGAATTCAATGTGTTATCTCTAGTTGTCGACTATAAGGTATATACATATACATCTTTCGTGACAGTCGTAACGGTAGTATATATCTCGTCGTTAAATAAATATATTTTGTCGAAACATATAACTCATATGTATCTTGTCAAAAAAAGTAATATAGATATATATATACATACATATATATCTATATATGTTGTAGTAGCGAAATATATTTGCCGAAAGGAAGTATTAGATATATTTATATGTTTTGTCAAAACGTGTAATGTATACATACATATATGTTGTCGAAGAGTCTAATAAGTAAAAATATATATCTTGTCGCTCGGTATATTTAAGTAGATACGTTTCTTCGATAAGCGTACTAAATATATATATATATTTCATGTCAAAAGGTATGATTAAATAAGTATATACATTTTGTCGATAAAGTGTCATGTATAATATATTTTGTCGCTAAAAATAAATAGACATATTTTGTCGATAAACGGGCAGAGTTTCCTCTTGTTTTTGGACAATCCCGACAACATATGTGTCGATATATTTTTCCAAAACACAACAATAAACAACGCAAGAATCGACGAAACACTATAAATGTTTACATACTCTTTTATGTCTACAAATTTTTATAAGGTTCGGTTACGTGATTATAACACTAATTAAATACAAAACAATATAAATAATAACATAAAAATTTGCGGCATTAAAAGTATACCGTGACGTGTTTTGATTGAGTTGACTAAAGCATTGACTGAACTTGGCCCCGAACAACGAGTCGAACATCGAACCGAACATCGAATCTGACTGGTTTGACTGGCGTTGACTGTTTGACCAGGTTTGACTTTCGTTGACCAAGTTGACCAGGTTTGACTTTCGTTGACCAAGTTGACCAGGTTTGACCGAACACCAAACGAGACCCGAAATCGAACTAAGACCCGAAACGAACATGGTCTGAACCGAAACCCGAGCCAAACACGAACTAAAATCCGAGACACTTGAGCTCGAACCCGAACCCTAATCAAGCCTGAACCGAGTCGACTCGGAGAACCGAGTCACAAAATGAAGGCCACCACCATCACTGCCGCCGTGATGAACTACTACCGCCGCCGTAGGCCATGCCGGCACCACCTGAAACGAAACCAAACGGGGCCGGAGACGTTGATCTTTACAGATCTGAAAGAAAAAGGGAAAGAACAAGCTTAGAGGTGTTTACCGGAGGTTTCGGAGACGAACATGATGCTGGTTGACGCCGGTGTTGCTGCCGTCGAGCCTGCTGCCGCCGCTGCTGTCATCAAGCCTGCCACCGCCACGAGTGGTGCTACTGCCTGGAAACTCAAGACCCGAACCAGCTGAAACCGAGCCTGAACCAGGTCTGAGACCACGGGCGCTGTTAAAACACCACCGCTAAGCCACCGCCGCCGCTGCTACACCGCCGTTGCTGAGCCATCGCTGCCGCCGCTGCTATGCCGCCCCTGCTGCGCCGCCATCCGATTGGTGGCCAGCGACACCACTGCAGAGAGGGAGAGAAGAGAGTGAGGTGGTTGAGGGGGGTGAGGGTGAGCGAGGGAGGTGGTGGTTCGCCGGCGTGTGTCAGAAAACGAACTACCAGAGGGGTTGCCGCCGTGAACCGTCGTCGCCGGACCAATCGCCGGAGATCCCTTCTGTCGCCGGAAATTTAGAGAGAAAGGGACAAGGGCTAGGGTTTCTAAGTGATGAAGAAGGAGGGGGGTTAGGTTTATATAGGCTAGGGTTTTGAGTGTGTTGGGCCTAAAGCCCGGTTCATGTGTTTTACGCGGCCCGTTACGGTTCTGAAACCCGTTTTCGAACCCGAACGTGACATAACAGGGTATAATATCGTTTTTTAGGTTTAAACACGCGATTTAAACGTCGGCGCTCGAAAATGATTGCGTTCAGTTGTCGTTTCGTTAAAACGCGTAAAAACGCGTAGTTTTCCGATTTTAAGCCGTTTTTCGATCCGATTGAAGTTGCGGCTCAGGAAATAGTGAATTTTTATAAAACTAATAAATCTTGGAAACACGAGGCGTTACAGTCTCCTCTCCTTTAGGAAATTTCGTCCCGAAATTTATTTAAGAGGAAGACTTTTAGAAAGATTTGGCTATAGAATGATCGTCTAAAATTGAGACTTGGATGTTTGGACACATGAGGGAAAGCATGAAGTTTAGAGCATCGAAGAGTTAGGTTTGCAAGAAGAAGTTGCTTGACTAGAAAGATTAAAGCCATCAAGCGTAAATAAAGCGCATAAGTATGCGTATACGAGAGTGGTTTAAACGAGCTTTGAATAACTCAAATGATATGCCATCCAAGCAGAAAAGCTCCCGTGAGAAGTGGTATGCAGTTTAATGGTGAGTGTGGTCGAACCGTAGGTTGCTAGAAAGTTCAATTGACTTTGAAGAGCGTTAATAAATCTCGGTTTTGTAGAGAGTTGTTTAATGATGGAAAAACGAGAAGGTTAGGTATTTAAAGTAAGCTAGTTATCGAGGTAGCGGCCAATTAAGTGCGTTGCCCTCAACGAGAATGGGAGATAACTTTAGAGTAAGATGGCATTTAGGGTTTGAATGCTTACACGGTTGATTGTAAATAAGGTTGTATAAAAAGACAAGGTTAACGGGAGTAACGGAGGCATAAGAGCGGACGATTGATTCGATCAACGAATACTCGTGTAAGGATGGCATATGTATATGAACAAACGAAAACGTTACATTAAGGATTAAGACTCGTCGTGGATAATCGGGTAGCGCGCACTTAGCAATGCAGTTGTGAGTTGTTTAAAGCTGGCGTGTTAGGTCACATTATGGTCTGTAAATCACCGAATTTCTCATGGCACGTATTACGAAAGTTTGGCAGCATGGTGAAAACACTTATGTATAGGAAGTACCAGCGGCGTATCCACACGTTGCGACCGTTTCGTTACTCGATGCAATGTTACGTTCCGTGTGTTACCATACGCGGTAGTACACTCTATGGTTCTCATGCGCTTATCGCTATAATCCCGTGTGCACCCGCGATTATACCGATCATCACATGATCCGCATAGCTTGTACTAGCAGCGCATGAATAAAGGTGTACATAAATTCTGAAAATAAGTTCGCGTGTGTGTAAGAATGTAGTGCGTAGGCATGTTTGCGTGCAAATAGCTTGTGGCCCACGTAAGTGAATCCCTCGGGTTTCGCTCGCGCATAGGCACGAATATGAATACGAGTACAAGTATAGGTATGTGTATGAGTATAAGCATAAGTATGGAAATAAGTATAAGCATGGATATAAGACGTTTATGCATGAATGTGATGATAAGTATAAGTGTAACACCCCTGCCCTCGTTATCACCAATATTGTCCGCTTTGCCCTTGATGGGTGGCCCATCCAGGAACTCACGACTTTGTTTTTGGTTGCCCTGGTGGAGACTTCCCAGGAGGTCACCCATCCTAGTACTACTCCCACTTGAGCACGCTTAACTGTGGAGTTCTCCTCTCATCCACTAGCATTAAGCCCAAAACGCGATGGTGATTTTAGAGGTAGGGCATTACTTACGAGCCAGGAATCTCTCCTGTCCACGGACGATGTTGGGAGGTATGCCATTAGGTGTTATAATAAGCATGAAAAATGACACGTTATTTTCATGAACATGAATATGTGTATAATTATGAACGTCAACAAGTGTAACAGACGATAATGGTGCGTATGATATGAATTGAATGCTACGAATTTATTTACATAAAATAGTCGAGAAATCAGGGTATGTAAAACGAATGATACGTTTAAAATGTCATGCAACAGTTGACTAAACCATGTACGAGGATACGCATGTATTGTTGTTTGAGCAAAACTTTGAGGTTATCGCTTCTAAAATAGGCTTAAGTTTAACTTAGAATATAGGACCTAGTGTGTGAATATAAAGGAATATAAGGTACTTATTGATTATGCGTTACGTATTTTGTAATGGACGGGAGTGCTACCATTTGTTTTAAAAGAATTTAAGTAGGTCGAAAATGGTTGGTCCTCATAAAGTTTTCTTGCCCACGTGTTTTGAAACTCATGTGACATTTCGGGAGGTGTATGATAAGGTCTTAAAATAGTAAATTCGCACTGTTTTCAAAGGATATAAGAGATTTGAAATTTAGTGGTGCTTGGGAAACGTTGACCCTTGAGAGGAAATCCGTGTTAATTGATTTAATGACCGTTGAAAAACGTTTAGCAAAATGTTTTCTTAACCGCGATGAGAGATTTAGAGGGTGTTTGGGGTTGAGTTTTGAAAATAGATTATGCGTTCTGAATAATCAAAATCAGATAATTAGTTGTAACAAAACATACTGTAGGAAGATAGTGTTTGGATTTGATTATGTTATTTGATATCACAATAATCAGGAAATCAACTATTTGAGGGTTTGAAAAATAATATATATACATGTACATATAGAGTTGTAAATAGATGAGCTTTGATCTCTAAAATAAGTAAAACAAATCAGTTTTTTTTTAATATTAATATATATATATATATTATATATATATATATATATATATATATATATATATATTTTTCCAAACACTAAAATAGATTTTTATTTATTTAATATTTGCGCCTCCAAACACAAAACAAAATATTAGGTTGCAAAAACAATCCCAAACACACCTTTAGTACAACGATCCCATAATGCCCCCTTTTTTTTTTTTACAGACGAAAATTTTTTACATAGAGTTATTGCGTGAGCGTGTTTTAGTGAGTAAGTTAAACATAAGACTTGTGGGCAAGGTATTCGTTAGACCGATTAAGTTGGTAGGTAGCATTCTGTCGAGCTTTGAAAATCGTAAAACAAAACATTTCATGTGGTGACCAAGTATATGCGTGTGGGATTTATATGAAATAGATTACCGGATGGGAAATACGTTTGATAAAATAGTACGTTTTGAAATTCGTCTAAGTAAGAATTTTGACAACATGGTAAAAGATTTAGGTATACAATTTAAACATGTGGTTTGTGTAATAAAGTCTCCAAGAAGGAGGGTTGGTGACGATCACCGAGGTATGGGAATCACCCCTAATCCGTTGGTGAGGTCGTTTTAGGGAAGGAAGGAAACGAAGTTTGATCGTCTAGGTAAGGAATTCACTCCTATCTCGACGACGGTCTCCATTTCGGACTTTTCGAGAAATATAAGTCTAGTTGATGACGTTTTGAAATCGTGTATGCAAATAATGCATAAGTGGATGGAAAGGTTTAATATGAATTGCGTAAAAACCTTAAAATAAATTAGAAACTCGAAAAGGAATGGTAACAAGTATATAAAAAGTCATGTATAAACTCGAAAGGTATGATTAAATAAGTATATACATTTTGTCGATAAAGTGTCATGTATAATATATTTTGTCGCTAAAAATAAATAGACATATTTTGTCGATAAACGGGCAGAGTTTCCTCTTGTTTTTGGACAATCCCGACAACATATGTGTCGATATATTTTTCCAAAACACAACAATAAACAACGCAAGAATCGACGAAACACTATAAATGTTTACATACTCTTTTATGTCTACAAATTTTTATAAGGTTCGGTTACGTGATTATAACACTAATTAAATACAAAACAATATAAATAATAACATAAAAATTTGCGGCGTTAAAAGTATACCGTGGCGTGTTTTGATTGAGTTGACTAAAGCATTGACTGATCTTGGCCCCGAACACCGAGTCGAACATCGAACCGAACATCGAATCTGACTGGTTTGACTGGCGTTGACTGTTTGACCAGGTTTGACTTTCGTTGACCAAGTTGACCAGGTTTGACCGAACACCAAACGAGACCCGAAATCGAACTAAGACCCGAAACGAACATGGTCTGAACCGAAACCCGAGCCAAACACGAACTAAAATCCGAGACACTTGAGCTCGAACCCGAACCCTAATCAAGCCTGAACCGAGTCACAAAATGAAGGCCACCACCATCACTGCCGCCGTGATGAACTACTACCGCCGCCGTAGGCCATGCCGGCACCACCTGAAACGAAACCAAACGGGGCCGGAGACGTTGATCTTTACAGATCTGAAAGAAAAAGTGAAAGAACAAGCTTAGAGGTGTTTACCGGAGGTTTCGGAGACGAACATGATGCTGGTTGACGCCGGTGTTGCTGCCGTCGAGCCTGCTGCTGCCGCTGCTGTCATCAAGCCTGCCACCGCCACGAGTGGTGCTACTGCTGGAAACTCAAGACCCGAACCAGCTGAAACCGAGCCTGAACCAGGTCTGAGACCACGGGCGCTGTTAAAACACCACCGCTAAGCCACCGCCGCCGCTGCTACACCGCCGTTGCTGAGCCATCGCTGCCGCCGCTGCTATGCCGCCCCTGCTGCGCCGCCATCCGATTGGTGGCCAGCGACACCACTGCAGAGAGGGAGAGAAGAGAGTGAGGTGGTTGAGGGGGGTGAGGGTGAGCGAGGGAGGTGGTGGTTCGCCGGCGTGTGTCAGAAAACGAACTACCAGAGGGGTTGCCGCCGTGAACCGTCGTCGCCGGACCAATCGCCGGAGATCCCTTCTGTCGCCGGAAATTTAGAGAGAAAGGGACAAGGGCTAGGGTTTCTAAGTGATGAAGAAGGAGGGGGGTTAGGTTTATATAGGCTAGGGTTTTGAGTGTGTTGGGCCTAAACGCCGGTTCATGTGTTTTACGCGGCCCGTTACGGTTCTGAAACCCGTTTTCGAACCCGAACGTGACATAACAGGGTATAATATCGTTTTTTAGGTTTAAACGCGCGATTTAAACGTCGGCGCTTGAAAATGATTGCGTTCAGTTGTCGTTTCGTTAAAACGCGTAAAAACGCGTAGTTTTCCGATTTTAAACCGTTTTTCGATCCGATTGAAGTTGCGGCTCAGGAAATAGAAAACGGGCGTGAATTTTTATAAAAATAATAAATCTTGGAAATACGAGGCGTTACAACAATAGCCTCCAACATATCTTCATTCAAAAGGAGTTGAATATCGGGCAACGAAGATGGGTCGAACTTCTTAACGACTACGACTTCTTCATTCAAAGGAGTTGAATATGTGGCAACGAAGATGGGTCGAACTTCTTAACGACTACGACTGTGAAATTCGGTATCATCCTGGCAAGGCAAACGTAGTGGCTGATGCACTCAGTCGAAAAGGTTATGCAAACTCCATTCGTCTTCTATGTTCGCAAATCATAACCGACATCAAAGATCGAATCCGAGAAGCTCAAGATGTTTCTGTAACAGAAAACGACGTACGCGATGAGCTGTCATGTGGAGCCGAACACAAAATCGAAACCAAATCTGACGGTATTCTATACTATCTAAATCGCATATGGATTCCCGATCGCGATAACCTTCGTGATTTCCTTATGAATGAGGCGCACAAAACACGGTACTCTGTACACCTAGGAGCCGACAAGATGTATCAAGACCTACGATACACCTACTGGTGGCCGTGCATGAAAAAGGATATCGCTGTTTTTGTTTCCAAGTGCCTTACCTGTTCCAAAGTAAAAGCTGAACATCAAAGACCTTCAGGACTTCTAACCCAACCCGAAATACCTGTATGGAAGTGGGAAAACATAACCATGGACTTCATTACCGGGTTACCTCGCACCTCCAGTGGGTATGACACCATATGGGTAATAATCGATCGTCTTACAAAGTCATCTCATTTCATTCCGATTCACGAGGACTTCAAGAACGAAAAGTTAGCTCGTATATACATTAGTGAGATCGTAAGCCGTCATGGTGTACCTTTAAGCATCATTTCAGATCGTGATGGTCGTTTCACTTCACGAACATGGCGAGCCGTACAAACCGCCTTGGGTACATGATTAGACCTCAGTACCGCTTTTCATCCTCAAACTGATGGACAATCTGAACGCACCATCCAAACTCTTGAAGACATGATTCGAGCATGTGTCATAGACTTCAAGGGAAATTGGGACACTCATCTACCATTAGTTGAATTTTCGTACAACAATAGTTATCACTCAAGTATCGGCATGGCTCCTTTCGAAGCTTTATATGGTCGTAAGTGCCGATCTCCAGTATGTTGGCACGAAATTGGGGAAGCACAAATCACCGGTCCAGAATTAATTCAAGAAACAACAGACAAGATCCATCAAATTCGAAACAATCTTCTAGCGGCACAAAGTCGTCAAAAGAGTTATGCAGACAAACGACGAAAGCCCTTGGAGTTTAACATTGGTGATCAAGTACTTTTAAAAGTATCACCGTGGAAGGGAGTGGTACGTTTTGGCCAGAAGGGCAAGCTAGCACCACGCTACGTAGGACCTTTCAAGATACTCGAAAGAGTAGGACCTGTAGCATACATGCTTGACCTACCAGAAGAGCTCAACATAATTCATCCCACGTTCCACGTATCAAACTTGAAGAAGTGCCTCGCCGATGAAAACCTCCATATTCCTCTAGAAGACATTCAGATCGATGAATCTATGCACTTCATTGAAAGACCAGTAGAAATCATGGACTTCGGAGAGAAGCGTTTAAGACGAAGTCGTATTCCAATTGTCAGGGTACGCTGGTAGTCAAAACGAGGACCTGAGTTTACTTGAGAACGTGAAGACTCAATGCGCGAGAAATACCTACATATTTTTTCCTGTTACCACTACTACTTAAATTTCGGGACGAAATTTCTAAAAGTAGGGGATACTGTAACATCGTCGAAAAACGGGTTTCCAAAACCCGCTTCGTTTATTTATCGAATATTCAGTTATAATTTTCGTTGCATATTTAATGTTCATATTAATTTTAAACGATACATAATTAATAAACATTGTTAGAATTTTAAACCATAATTAATAAAAATAAAAAAATAAGTGAATAAAAAATAAATAGGGCTGCCGGGTTTCGAACCCGGGTCAGCCGCTTCAACAAACACACAACATACCATTCCGCCACTTGCCTTCTTTGTTAATATACTGAAACAAATAATACTTAAATTAAAACTCGAAATCAAAATCCGGAAATCAGCGCGCCCAATCCGCAGTCGCCGGAAAGACCGACGATTTCGCAAATCACGACCGTTTTTCTTTGACTGAAACGCGTGGACTAACTTCGACATCGGTTATAACCGATGTCTAACCCCCAATTCCAGTCGTAACCGCCGGAAAAGTTTTGACCGCGAATCAAGACCAAATTCGGACTAAATACATGCTGTTTCTTCCCTATAAATACCCACCCAAACCTCTGGTAATCTTTTCGCTCAAAAATCGCACAAACTCTCGAAGCTTTAGCACTCGCCGGAGATATTTTACAGTCGCCGGACTTTCACCGGAAAACCGAGACTTACTTCAAATCGGTAAAATTCTCGACTCTTTTGCTTGTAATCCATTATTAGACATATATTAACTTCAATCCTTCAAACAAAATCTGTCCCAGACTACGCTGCCGGGAAATCCCACACTTGCCGGAATTTCACTGAAACATCAAAGTCTCACTGTCGATTGGTATAATCATCTAGAAACTCTTGTTACCTCTTACTCAGTAACTTAATTTCATAACACAAGAAACTAAACTGTCAAACATTTCACTCAGCCGAGAGTCACAAATCAGAGCCGACGACTCCTGCCGGTCATCTGAAGTAAACGCACTGTTTGGTACAATTCTGTTCTTTAATCTCGTTAACTATTACATGCAAACCAATTATAAGTTTTGATAATCGAATTAAACAAGAACAGTCGGGCATCTTTGTTCTGTGTCTTTGGGAACGAAGAAGACGAAGTCAAACATGTGTATAAGTTTAATTAAAACTGAATATTTAACCGGGTTAGACACACAGTCCAGCGGACGACTGTGTGCACAAACAATGCACACGTCCCGGGTTTGAATCGCATACGTTACCGAATTTCAGAATTTAAAACCAACATTTTTACAACTGAATCGGATCAGGTCACCGAAATCCATAAGTTAAACAGATATGACACACAGCCCAACTGGTTGGGCTGTGCGTACTCGAACCGAACGTCTCGAGTTCGACTCCGGGTCACTGAAGGCGGGTCGGCCGTTTTAAATCATTTTTGAAATAAACTAAATTAGATAAAAGTTAATCAGTATATATATATAATTAAAACAGAGAATATTTCGGGTTAGACACGTAGCTCAGTTGGTAGAGCTGCGTGCACGCGTACGAGAGGTCCCGAGTTCGAACCTCACTCAGCGCATAATTACAAACAATCCGACCGGTCAACGGTCAGAGTCAAAAAGTCAACATTTTTTTTTATATTTTTTTATTTTATTTAATCAGAAAATTATTTAAAAATACTTAAAAATAATATTTTTAAAGTTAGAAAATGTCCTTAAACTCACAAAAATAAACCTAAAAATCCTATTAAGGTTATGAAATAAAAGTATTAGTCTCAAATTAAATCCATTTATTTACCGAACCATTTCGTTGTTATTTTAGGTTAGTTTTTCCTCGTCGATCAAATCCCAAAACTCGTGCGCATCCAACATCATCAAAGAACGCACCCAATGTGAGTGAATCTCTACAAATTCCCCGTTTTAATCACATTTTAGGGTGTATCATGTGTCGTTTAATTCCTTATTATATTTATAACACTTGTGCATCCATCATATCCGTGATCAAATGTGTATCAATTATGTATGAGTGGTTGTGTGAATTATGTTTAGATTGAAGTTATTATTTTCAGTACATGCATTTCATTAGGCCTATCAGCTCCCCGTGGGATACGGGTTGAGTATCAGGTGCCTCATTCGATCGGCTCCGTTTGATTGAGCCTTGATCTCACATACATCATCATTCATGTCATTCGATCGGCTCCGTTTGATTGAGCCTTGATCTCAAATACATCATCATTCATGTCATTTACTCATCCAATGTGGTTTGCGTTTATGCTATATATATATGTTTGCTCACATGTGATTATTGCACAAATTTTCAATATTAAATACAACAAGAAATTAATAACAATGTTTTCTGAAGGTTCACCCGCCAACTTTTGTTGACCCAAAATATCCCCCGTTTTACACATGATACAGGTGATCCAGTTGAGGCAAGAAACACAAAGGAAGGCTTAGAAGAATAAATCAGTTTAAGCTTTGGATTGTATTATTTAGTTTCATTTTCCTTGTAATCGTATGGATTTGATTTGAATATTTAAGTTGTAATTTGAATTTAATAAATATGAAA